>JANAVB010034837.1:0-147855 GCA_029216955.1 Iris pallida | reverse complement strand
TGTCTTTAACAGACTCACTCGCTGTAGTGGCGAGGAAAATTTGGATTCTGAGTACTACTCGCCCCAGCGGCCCGGTACGATAAAGTCCAAGGCAGCACGGGCTATACGTCCCAAACGTGCTATGCCAGCGACAAACCAGAAGCATGGGCTCACAATCATGTGCGCTGCTGATGGTAAGTTGTACAAGGTCGACTCGTGTGCTGTGGTACCGAGAATGAGCCGACCTTCAAAGCCCTTGTCTCACTTGGGCGCATCTACTGCGTGCACAACCAAGTCGAGCAAAGCAAATCCGGTGGTCTTGAACTCCCGCGCCTCCTCCGGTGGTGCGTTTGAGGTCCGTTCAAGTCACTCCAAATGTTATGGTTCCCCCACTACTGATCGGGATACCTGTTTGGTATTAGATCAGGGGGCACAGCACTCACTTGACCACCCCGACGCTTGGCCTTGCCATGCGCTTGAAGGGGGTGCGAAGGTGGCACTCTCCTCCAACGATCTGCATAACGTGATTACTCACAAGCGCCGATCAGGAGAGTTGACTGACAAGCACGATGCGCCTCTCACGGGGCATACTTGTGCTGTGGTCACCATCAACTGCTGTTGCAAAGCGGCAGTCCCACCAAGGCAGTCGGTGTTCCAGCGGCTGCAATCATCGACACCCCTCCGACGTCGCCTCGGAAAGAAGGTGTCAACAGAAGAGGAACCAATGGTTGCCTCATGCAATGCGATCTCCAACTCCTCGTCAGTCCGAAAGGCGACTGGCAGTCTCGCTTCCTCGTCCAAGAGCCAGCCGAGGAAAACCAAGATAGCTGTCTCATCCTCCGGAGTGTTCGAAGGCACTCGAGCGAGGAAGAAGTTCTTGGAGGAAGCTGGGGGTAGTCAGGCCCTTGTCGAGCCTCCTTCTGAAGACGAGTGTGTCCAAAGCACACTTGGGGCAGATCCTCGAGGCGAAGTCAGCCTTCTAGAAGCCCCTGAAGACGAGAATATCCCCCAGAACATAGCTGGAGGTAGTCTAGCATCTGCGGACCCGAGTTTCGGAGACAAAGAGGCCCTTTAAGACGGAGCTGAGGGTAATCAGGCCCTTGCAGATGCGCCTGTGGTGAATGTTCTTCCGAACATAGCTGGGGGTAGCCCAGACGAAGCTTCAGGAGAGGCAACTCCCATACAAGGGAGTGAGGCCGAGAGTGAGGCCTCAACTCATCCATCCACTCCTGGCCGCGTCATGATAGCGAACAGACAGAGACTTCACACCACCAGAGAGGCAGATACAGACACTCAATGTCTTCCTCCTCTCAACAAGCTCCAACACCCAGAGCAATCCAGACCTTCAGAGAACCGATAACCGTCGTCAGATCGTCAACGGAGTCAACGCATTACCACTCACTCCATCGGCACAAGGGACCCAGATAAACAAAAGTGTACTCCTAGGACTACATCTAAGTCTTATATTGTAACACTGTTCTGTTTGTATTGAAATTTACAATCAAAGAATTTTAATGGCAAACAAGCTGGCGACTCTGCTGGGGATCTCTTTCTCCTCCACCGAGAAAGCTGTGTCGCAGTCCGACAACGTGAAGGTGGGCTCCTCCCACAAGACGCTGGTCGTACGCCTCAATCAATAGGCGTATGAGGAGTTCATATCTGAAGGCAGTGCGAGTCCTTAGAAGCGGCTGCCGAAGCCGAAGAAGACCCGTCGAGTCTGGGTGCACAAGGTCGACGCCTCGGGCACCACCACCGAAGAGGATACGCCAATCCAGCCTTCCCTTACTGCTGACGTCCTCAACAACCAAGATGCGCCTGCTGGTGCAGCGCATCTCTCGAGAAAACGTGTGGCTAACCATGTTCCCCAGCCATCTTCCTCTCAGGCGAGGAAGATGCGTCAACGGAGCAGGGGCGCAGCCAATGCCCCACACATCACCTCTGATGTGCCACAGAAGATCTCTGTCTTTGACAGACTCACTCACTGTAGTGGCGAGGAGAATTTAGATTCTGAGTACTACGCGCCCCAGTGGCCCGATACGAAGAAGTCCAAGGCAGCACGGGCCATACGTCCCAAACGTGCTATGCCAGCAACAAGCCAGAAGTATGCGCTCACAATCATATACTTATGATGGTAAGTTGTACAAGGTCGACTCGAGTGCTGCGGCGCCGAGAACGACCGACCTTCAAATCCCTTGTCTCACTTGGGTGCATCTACAGCGTGCACAACCAAGTTGAGCAAGGAAAATCCAATGGTCTTGAACTCCCGCGCCTCCTCCGGTGGTACGTTTGAGGTCCGTTCAAGTCACTCCAAATGCTATGGTTCCCCCACTACTGATCGGGATGCATGTTTGGTATTAGATTAGGGGGCACAGCACTCACTTGACCATCCCGGCACTTGGCCTTGCCATGCGCTTGAAGGGGTGCAAAGGTGGCACTCTCCTCCAACGATCTGCGTAACTTGATTACTCACAAGCACCGATCAGAAGAGTTGACTGACAAGTACGATGCGCCTCTCACGGGGCATACTTGTGCTGTGGTCACCATCAACTGTTGTTGCAAAGCGGCAGTCCCACCAAGGCAGTCGGTGTTCCAGCGGCTGCAATCATCGACACATCTCCGACGTCGCCTCGAAAAGAAGGTGTCAACAGAAGAGAAACTAATGGTTGCTTCATGCAACGTGATCTCTAACTCCTCGTCAGTCCGAAAGGCGACTGGCAGTCTCTCTTCCTCGTCCAAGAGCCAGCCGAGGAAAACCAAGACAGCTGTCTCATCCTCCGAAGTGTTCGAAGGCACTCGAGCGAGGAAGAAGTTCTTAGAGGAAGCTGGGGGTAGTCAGATCCTTGTCGAGCCTCCTTCCGAAGACGAGTGTGTCCAAAGCACACTTGGGGCAGATCCTCGAGGCGAAGTCAGCCTCCCAGAAGCCCCTGAAGATGAGGATATCCCCCAGAACATAGCTGGGGGTAGTCTAGCATCTGTGGACCCGAGTTTCGGAGACGAAGAGGCCCTTCAAGATGGAGTTAAGGGTAATCAGGCCCTTGCAGATGTGCCTGTGGTGAATGTTCTCCCGAACATAGCCGGGGGTAGCCCAGACGAAGCTTCAGGAGAGGCAACTCCCCTACAAGGGAGTGAGGCCGAGAGTGAGGCCTCAACTCATCCATCCACTCCTGGCCGCATCATGACAGCGAACAGACAGAGACTTCGCACCACCAGAGAGGCAGATACAGACACTCAACGTCTTCCTCCTCTCAACAAGCTCCATCACCCAGAGCAATCCAGACCTTCAGAGAACCGATAACCGTCGTCAGATCCTCAACGGAGTCAACGCATTACCACTCACTCCGTCGGCACAAGGGACCCAGATAAACAAAAGTGTACTCCTAGAACTACATCTAAGTCTTATATTGTAACACTGTTTGTTTGTATTGAAATTTACAATCAAAAATTTACAATCTAAGTGTATTGCCATTAAAATTCTTTGATTGTAAATTTCAATACAAACAGAACAGTATTACAATATAAGACTTAGATGTAGTCCTAGGAGTACACTTTTGTTTATCTGGGTCCCTTGTGCCGATGGAGTGAGTGGTAATGCGTTGACCGTTGACGATCTGACGACGATTATCGGTTCTCTGAAGGTCTGGATTGCTGTGGGTGCTGGATCTTGTTGAGAGGAGGAAGACGTTGAGTTTCTGTATCTGCCTCTCTGGTGGTGCGAAGTCTCTGTCTGTTCGCTGTCATGATGCAGCCGGGAGTGGATGGATGAGTTGAGGCCTCACTCTCGGCCTCACTCCCTTGTAGGGGAGTTGCCTCTTCTGAAGCTTCGTCTGGGCTACCCCCGACTATGTTCGGGAGAACATTCACCACAGGCGCATCTGCAAGGGCCTGATTACCCTCAACTCCGTCTTGAAGGGCCTCTTCGTCTCCGGAACTCGGGTCCGCAGATGCTAGACTACCCCCAGCTATGTTCTGGGGGATATCCTCGTCTTCAGGGGCTTCTGGAAGGCTGACTTCGCCTCGAGGATCTACCCCAAGTGTGCTTTGGACACACTCGTCTTCGGAAGGAGGCTCGACAAGGATCTGACTACCCCCAACTTCCTCCAAGAACTTCTTCCTCGCTCGAGTGCCTTCGAACACTCCGAAGGACGAGACAGCTATCTTGGTTTTCCTCGGCTGGCTCTTGGACGAGGAAGAGAGACTGTCATTCGTCTTTCGGACTGATGAGGAGTTGGAGATCACGTTGCATGAAGCAACCATTGGTTTCTCTTCTGTTGACACCTTCTTTCCGAGGCGACGTCGAAGGGGTGTCGATGATTGCAGCCGCTGGAACACCGACTGTCTTGGTGGGACTGCCGCTTTGCAACAGCAGTTGATGGTAACCACAACACAAGTATGCCCCGTGAGAGGCACATCGTGCTTGTCAGTCAACTCTCCTGATCGACGCTTGTGAGTAATCACGTTACACAGATCGTTGGAGGAGAGTGCCACCTTCGCACTCCCTTCAAGCGCATGGCAAGGCCAAGCGCCGGGGTGGTCAAGTGAGTGTTGTGCCCCCTGATCTAATACCAAACAGGCATCCCGATCAGTAGTGGGGGAACCACAGCGAACAGACAGAGACTTTGCACTACCAGAGAGACAGATACAGACACTCAACGTATTCCTCCTTTCAGTAAGCTCCAGCACCCAGAGCAATCCAGACCTTCAGAGAACCGATAACCGTCGTCAGATCGTCAACGGAGTCAACGCATTACCACTCACTCCATCGGCACAAGGGACCCAGATTAAACAAATGTGTACTCTTAGGACTACGTCTAAGTCCTATATTGTGACACTTTTCTGTTTGTATTGTAATTTACAATCAAAAAATTTTAATGGCAAACAGGTATGAGATAGAAGACACTTATCAGAGGTAATATGGACGTGATAAGTCTTTTAAACTCAACGTTATATCTATCCAGAGGTAATATGGACATGATAGATAATGAAATCACGTTTTCTGTTTTAGAGCATAATACTATCAGAGATAATATGAACATGATAGTATGTAAGAACTCAAAGAAAAGTAGATTAATATCTATGCAGAGGTCGAATGGACATGATAGACAGAAACACCAGCAAATTTAATATTTATAAGAACGTGATAAATAATAAATTCAGCTTTTTATATCAACTGATGAGATAGAAGATAAAAATTTATTTCCAAAGAGATGAGTAGTCAGCTTAACCAAACTTTTGTAGCTGGGGATTAAGAAGACGGGCATCGTGAGCATAGATGTCAGATATCGATAAAAGAAGTGGAAGACCTAACCTATTTTATGGGAGATGAAAGGAGGACAACTCAAGAATAAATCCTAAAGGCAAGTTGAAGATACACGTTCGAATTCACCATAAGAAGAACGAGATATATCCGATTCGATGAATTAGTTTTCTTCCGAATCAGATGATTGTGAGGAATTAGAAGAGAATTCTTCTTGTATATCGTCATCAAACGTATGGGATGGATCATATCCCAATCCATGACGAGTCTTCTGCTAAAATGGATCACCACATAACGGAAGTCGTCTACCTTTGCCCTGATTGAGACCTTGCATAGTCTTCAAATCGTATCCCATATTCTGGATAATCTTGATAGATTGTTGACTATACTTGTCAATTTGGATTCTTCCTTTGTCTTTATCTTTCAGCTCATCTGCCTGAGTAACAGGGATATTTCTAGCCAGACCAAACACAATTTGGCGCTTGTTTTTCTTATTAGACGGAACCATGAAATAAGATTCTTCAAGACGTCTAAAAGTTACGCAGGCTTGTGATGAAGCGGCTACAGGTAGAAGATAGGGAGAAGATGTTAGGAACCTTTGAGCATAAGGTCCAACATCTACATGAGGAGGAAAAGAATTCTCCATATGATCAATGTATAAAGTTCCTTCTGGCTCTATGTCGTCTTTATATTGATGACTTTGCTTATCCGAAGATAAAGTCATTCTTTCAATAAACTTGACAGCCATATACTCGAAAAGGAAATCTTCATTGATATCAAGAAGTACAGGATGATCAATATTTATATCATTTACAATCTGATTACTACGCTTCGGATTAATCAACAGTGGATCATTATCCGTCTTCTGCGTAGACTTGCTAAGATTGACAATCAATGGTGGTTCTGGATCATTCGTACAAGAGGTACGCCCTTTGACCTTAATCAAAAAAGGTTGAACTTGTTTTTTAACAAGAATATTATTGATTCTTCGGATGAAGTTTGAGTTCTTCCTTTAACCTTAATTATCAAAGGTTGATCATTGGCAGGTTGGGATTGGACTCGTCCCTTGACTATGATCTTCAAAGGTTGATCTTCTGGTGGATCTTCATTAAGAGACTGATCCTCAGTAGATGATCGATCCTCAGCTATGTCTGATATCTCTTTCATATGCTCTTATTTTATAAAGCCTTGAATCAAAAAAATAGGCTTCGACACCCTTGAAGGGATTGATATCAGCAAACTCAGTCTTCATAACTCCTTGGGAATCTACATACTTGAAGCATTGGTGGAGAGTTGAAGGTACGATATTATGCTCATGTAACCATGGTCTTCCAAGAAGGATATTGTAGGATACGTATGAGTTGATAACATAGAAGGTTACCATAGCTCGGAGATCGCCAATTTGAATCTGCAGACGAATCTTCCCCAGTGGTTTACTTTTGCCAGAGTTAAAACCGACTATCGTAGTACTAGTGTAAGTCAAATCACTAGTAGGAATCCTCAGGGGTCTTAGCATACTCTGAAGAATTATGCTAATTGAAGACCCATGATCAATGTAGATCCTGTCAATCTCAGTAGATCCAATATACCAGTATAGTACAGAGGCCTGTCATGTTTGTTATGCTTCAACAGCATATCTTCTTGTGTGAAGGTGATATTGGAAATTGCTTCCATCACACTATGACATTACGGACATGAAACTGGAGTATTATCAGGACTCTTGAGTTGAGCCAAGCATGAATCCGTCTGAAGTAGAGCTTCACTCAAAGTCTCTCTGCTCTCTCTAGAAAGACGAAGCAGTTCAAATATGGATAGTCTAGCTGGAGTATTGGCTAACTGAGCTAGAATATCAAATTTGTAAGGTTTCATCACCACCCCCTGACTGGAGGCAGACTTCAATGGAACGTCAAAACGTACTGCTTTCTGTTTCCCCTTTTCAACTACCGAGGGTTTAGCAGGAACAGGAGAAGGTTGAGCTGGTAGTGTTTCTACTACATCTTCTGCTTCTTTGGAAGATCCCTCATAATCTTTGTGGTACTCCTTCCCAGATCTTGTACCAGTAAAAGTTTCTTCTTCAGACTCAAGAGAAAGAAGTACCATATTACAGGATTTAGTCTTCCTCCCTTTAGCCTTTTCTTGTAAGGTTTGTTGTGAGGAATTTCAGAACCCAATCCAACAGTGGATTTTTTATTTTGAATTTGTAAAGGAAGTCGTATTCCTCTATCATAATTCAAACCTTCTGCCTTCTGAAAGTCATAACCCATTTTCTTCATGAGAATGACAGATTGCTGACTATACAGATGAATGGGCAACGAACTTTTAGCAAATGGTTCCACAGAGGAAGAAGAAGAGATCTTTGTATCCACAGGAGAATGAGGATATATGTCTCTGTAGCCACGGGAGGAGAAGGATTCGGAATACGAGGAAAAATCCCTGTTGGAGCTTTTTCATAAGCAGCGAAGACTCGTTGTGTCCGGTATAAAGGGACACTATTTATAGCTAACCACTGCTGATGAGTAAGCTTGAGCTTGGTAGGAGGAGCTAGACTTGGAGGACAGATGTTCAGTCCTCTCAATCTATCTTCTAAAGGAAAGCCATCCCATAGCCGATCCAAGTCATCAGGATCTGGAATATCATGAGAAATCATGTTGCAGGTTTTGACTTTCTTACCCTTTTTGGATTTTGAAGTCTTACCTTCATTTTTCAATTCAGGCACTAAGTCAGGATGTACCCACATGATTTCACCATTCTTTAGTGTGAGTGGCAGCAATCCTGCATTTTCTTTTCTGGCAGGCTGGACATTCACAATCTTTATTGTCGCCTTCGGGATTGGGATGATTCCATCTGCTACTTGTTGTGGAGGAAAATCTCCGAATTGAAGAAAAACCATATTGGTTGAAACCGTATGGTCATCGTTAGTTAAGGCGATAGCACCGCCATTTATCAGCTCCTGGATTTTCTTCTTCAGGACATAGCAAGCACTGGTAGGATGATTAATGTATCTATGATAGATACAATATTTGGGATTGTCAGTTAGATTCACCTCATTAGGCCTCTTTGGCTCTGGAATCTGAAGTTTGCCACTCTTCACCAGACACTGAAATATCCCTGGGATATCACTCTCATCAAAAGAGTATTCTTCCCTTGGCCTGGAAGATTCCTGGCTATTCGGTATCGTTTTATTCTTGGAAAGATTAACCATGAGGGTATCTTTTCCTTTTATATTACGATTACCGGGGTTATTACCAGGATTACTTTTCTTTCCTCTATCATCTGAGGCGAAAATCATCCCATGTTCACGGGCCAACCTACCATTGGTCTCGGCAGAAACTGCTGCTATGATGAATGAAGCCCAATCTATAAATTGAGAACCCGTAAAAACAGCAATAGATGGTTGCAGATTCATCTTGCATGTATCAATGAGTGCTGAATCTGGCATACCCGGGGGCATCTTTAAAGTCGCCTGTCGGAAATGCTCGATGAACGTCCGAGTATCTTCTTTCTCCTTTTGTTTGATTTCTATCAAGGAGGACATGTTCATGTCCATACCTCCTTCGTAGAAGCGGAAGAGAAACATTGCCTTAAATTCGTCGAAAGACGAAATGCAATTGTCGGGTAAACTTCGATACCAATCATAAGCCGAACCCGTCAAGCAACCAATGAACACTCGAGTGAGAAGAGCATCATCTTTCTGCAGATGTATAGTCATAATATCAAAATAATTGATATATTGACTAGGAGATGCTTTTCCATCGAACAAAACCATGGATTGTGGCTTGAATTTTGGTGGAAAGGGTACATCATTCCAATGAAGAGGATAAGGTTGCTTAATACCTAACCTCTGGAGTTGATCCTTGTGCCTCAAAACTTCAAACTGTGCTTTGAGCTCATGCACTGCTTGAATGGCTTCACTGGTTTGAGGAAGCACATTTGATTGAATGGTTGTTGGATGTACCGTAACCCCCACTGGAGGTGGTACATCTTCAGGAATAATAGGCTCTGGAGATGCAGAATTTTGATTAACAACCGGCTCCTGAGTATTCAAAGGTATTTCAGCCCCTTGACTATCTTGAGTTGGTGCTGCTACTGGTACCGGTGTTACTACTGTCGGCTGAGCAGTTTGCTGATTCAATATTATCTGATGCATGTTTTACATCATGTTAAGCATGTCTTTCAGTGATTGCTCAACGGCAGTGAGACGCTGTTCTGTATTAACAAATGAGGTCTCTGGTTCATCTCTAACAGCGTAGGATTCAACCTCTCTTGAAGATATAGAAGGATTAGTATAGAAGTATGAATCGACACTGTCAGTCTCGGACTCAAAAGATTGAGTACCCCCAGCTTCTGAATAAGAAGTCTGCATTTGTCTTTGTCTTCTTGATCGAGTGTTTTGATATACTCCCTCAAAAGAATCAAGAAGTCTGTTGAACTGTTGCTGACCCGGGGTTTGGGACATATTTCGTCTTGGACGTCGTCCTCTGTTAGTATGAGATGCCATGTTCACTGACACATATGACAACTCATGTTCTTGGTCTTCAGTTTGTTGTTGAGACACATTAAAACTCAATCGATCAAAAACTGACCATTTTGAAGCCGAACAACAACAATTGATCACAACCTGGTGATAATCACAATGATGTTTTTCTTGGGAAAATGTCACCGGAGATTGTCTATTCTTACGCTTTTGTATTAGCAATTCACGTAAGTCAGAAGGAGTGAAGGAAGTAGTCTTCTTTATTATATTAGGGGTAGAAAAACGTTTAGTCCCCTGTGTATAAAGAAGATTACTGGCTGCATTCGCAGAACCAAATTGTACATTTCTATGCGTTTGGAGTTGTGTGCGTAAATCTTGAGATTTTTTAGCACGAAAGACTCCATTTTCATTGCGTGTAATTTATAGATTTGGTACTTTACGTAGAGCAGTATAAGAAGGCTGTTGGTGTAGGACTGAAGTTTTACCAACATTATTTTTATGTTGCACACGTTTAGGTACATTCACATTAGATGTGAAAACATTATTGCGAATTTTATCTACACTGTCAAAGACAGGAGTTTTACCTTTACGCGTAGAACGTAAAAATTGATTATCTACCACGTCACGGACGGGAGATTTTGTTTTACGCGAGGAGCGTAATTTATTTGAGCCTACCACGTCACCGACGGGAGACTGATTCTTACACTCAGAAGCATTAAAGTCTGCCACATTACAAATGGGAGACTCATCTTTATGTACTGAGCGTAAAAGTTGGTTTTTACCCACTGAGCGTAAAACCTGGTTCTTACGCAGTGGGCATGAAACCTGATTATCTTCGCCGTTACAAACGGGAGATAAATCGTCACACTTTGAGTGTAACTCTGAAGTAAGGACTGCCTCGTTACGAACGGAAGCCCCTACGACAGGAGTGGAAAGAATTCCTTTGCCACTAGTAGCAACAGAGAGATCAAAAGCTATTTTGGATTTAGGAACCCAAACTTTTCGTGCTTTGCGAGATTTTGAACATTAGAGTAGCGAGAGCCACCCCCAGTTCGGAGCATTTCTTCATAGGCAGTCTGGTCGAAGTGCACAACCAGAGTCTTCTTGGTCAAACCGACCGAAACATCATCGTATTGAGCAATTGCCTCCTCGTCAGAGGAGAAGGTCTTCCCCAGCAGAGTCGCCATTTTTGTTTCACTTAACAAAATGCCTGAAAATTGGATTTTGAAAATAAAACGGGAAGAAGTACAAGAAGTACAAATTTGATTCTGGGGAAGTATTGCTGTAGAAGTCTGATCTTGTAAATGATCACTTTGTTCCTTGGACCATACGATGATGATGAAGATCGCTGCTTGAAGATGAACAACTTGGAAGAACTAAGTCACCAGAAAGGTATCGACGCACTTGGGCACTGATGGCGAGGCCGAATGCTTTCCTGCTTTGCTTCACTCTGTTCTGAAAGAAAGGTTGAAGAAGAATGCTCCAGAGAATCAAAAATCTCTGAGTTCTAATCTCTCTGTCTTTTCTCCTGTCTCTGTGTGTGTTATATGAAAAAATCAGTCTATTTATAGACTTGGGCTCTTGTGCGTAAAAACTCAGCAAAAGTTCCGTCTTTATGCCAACAACTGTCACCCACGACTGAAGTCATCGTCTGCATATGTTGACACGTGTCCCATCATTTCAGTAAGAATATGATGCACGTACATACGTTCTTTGAGATGTGTGGCATGAAAGCCATGTAGGCAGACCACGTTCTCAACTGATGAAGAAGAATAGGGTATAAAACGACCCCAATGTACTCCGAGCGTAAAGCAGTGGACTAGGCGTAAAATAGCCCTGTCATAGACTTCCCGCGTAAAGTGGATGTTAAATAACCTTGAGCGCAAAAGTAGCTCAAATAGACTTTACGCACACGTCAACTGTTGAGCGTAAAAGCTCGTATAGTCTTCATGCGTAAAAGAAGCCATAGTGTGAGCGTAAAGTAGCTCAATCTACATACTAAATGACAACATTGGTCTCTGTATAAAACAAATCCCTTTGATTTCTGTGATATATGCCATCATTATATCTCCATGTCAGAGTTTGCATTAAATGCGAGACTTGACAGCTTTGTCCAGCGTAAAAGTGGCTGATCTGTCCTTGGCGTAAAATTATGGATGTAGACCCGAGCGTAAAATGATCTGCCTACTTTAGGCGTAAAGTGATTATCCTTGTCTTGGGCGTAAAGTATTTAGCCTCTCTGTGGCGTAAAGTAGATCAATTTGAGTGGAATGATCCATCACTTTGACTCTTTCTTTGAAGCACTTTTTACGTTCCTACAATCAGTGCCTCTTCGAGTTCTCGTACAAGCAGGAATCCGAATAGTAAGATTCGACCCTTTGAAGGGATCGATGTCAGCGAATTATGTTCTGACGAAGTCGTGCTTGTCGACATACTTGAAGCACTGGTACAATATGGTGGGCACGATCATATAATCGTGTATCCACGGACGTCCCAGGAGAATGTTGTAGGAGGTGTCTGCGTCGATGACATAGCAGATTACTTCCGACTGAAGGTTGCCGATTTGGCACTTCAGGCAAATCTTTTCGATGGGATAGCTTCTCCCGGAATTGAAGCCGCTGATGGCGGTACTTGTAGGAGTCAGCCGATGCATAGGGATGTGCAGATGGTGAAGCAAGCTCTTCAAAATAATGCTTATCGAAGAGCCGGGATCAATGTGCATTCGATCCACCTTGACGTCGTCGACGTATCCAGTGTAATACAGAGGGCGATCGTACAAATTGGTCTTGATAAGCATGTCCTGTGGAGTGAACACGATATTGGGCATTACACCGGTACAAGCACTGTCCTGGGCATCTGCTGGCAAGCTCTCTCCTGTGAGCTTGACTTGAGCCAGATAAGCATCAGTATTTTGAAGTGCGTCACGCAGGGCGACACGAACATCCTTGGAAAGCCTCAAGAGCACGTATAATGACAACTTGGCCGGTGTGTTGGCCAATTGTGCCAAGATGTCAAAGTTGTAGGGCCTCTCCAACCCATGAGGCACCTCTTTTTGGAGCGGCTTATCAAAGCGAGTCTCCTTCGGCCTAGGCTTGTCGGTCGTCGGAGGCTGAGAAGGTCCTGGAGCATCAGCAGCCACCGGCTGATGATCTTCAGCCGAGTTACCCGGTGGGGGTTAATTTTGTGCACCGGATCGGGTAACGACAACTGTCGCTCCTTCGATGTCAGCCGAGATTGTACGGCAGGACTTGATTTTCCTACCCTTCTTCTTGCCAGTAGAGGGTGATGCTGGCTAGCTCACTTCAGATACTAAGTCCTGGTGGACCCACATGACCTCCCCTCGTGAGGTGGTGAGGGGCACTAGACCAGCATCCTGGTCTCGGGGAGGTAAAGATTAGTGACCTCCATCTTTGCCCGGGGAACATGTACTACTCTATCCTAAGTCTTCGTCGGAGGGAAGCTGCCGAATTGGACATATACCATGTTGGCCGCCAAAGTTACCTCCTCGAAGTCAATGGCTAGAGCCTTAGAGTCGATCAGGTTCTGGATGTACCGCTTCAATTGGAAGCAGTCTTGAGTAGCATGATGGACGTAGCGATGGTAGTGGTAGTACTTTGGGCTTTCCATCTCTGCAGGCCGAGGCTCACGTCTTGGTGGAGGGAGCTGAATCATGTCTCCTTGAATGAGCATGTCAAGGATGGGCTTGACGTGGCTATCTTCGAAGGAGTAAGTCATCTGCGGCCACTGCTTCTCTGTCGGCTTCGGTTCGGGCTTTGGGCCTGTGTCGGCCACCATAGCCTGTTTGCCCTTGTTGTCTCGATTGTTGGAGGAATTACCACCATTGTTGTTGTTGGCATTAGGGCGTTTGCCCTTGTCCTTTTCTTCCGAGATGTGCAATTCCAGTTGGCGAGCTTTCTTCAACTTGTCTTCTGTGCTAGTGGCGCTAATGATGAAAGTCTTCCAGTCATTGAACTGACTTTCGCCCATCCAAAGGCTGATTGTGGGAAGCAGCCTCTTTTGGCAGATTTTAATCAAGAAAGAATCTGGATTGCCAGAGGGCAATTTCATCGTGGTTTGGCAAAATCGCTCAATGTAGTTCCTTGTCAGCTCTTTCTCACCTTGAACAACGTCCATGAGGGTGGACGTTGTCACATCTTGTCCTACCTCGTAGAACCTTTCAAGGAACATATTTTTTAAGTCGGCGAAGGAATGGATGCAGTTGTCTGGCAGTTTACGGTACCAATCAAATGCTACCCCCTCCAATGCCCCGATGAACAACCGCATGAGGATAGCGTCGTTATGAGGCAGATGGTCGGTTGTGACTTCAAAGTAGGTGATGTACCGGCTCGCAGATGTCTTCCTATCATATGGATTGATGTTAAATGGCTTATATCTTGGTGGGAAGGGGATATCTCTCCATGCAGCAGGATACGGTTGTCGTATCCTGAGGTCTTGGAAGGTTTCTCGAGCGTAAAACATGGCCCAGAGCTTCTGACCTCTCGTCTTGCCTTCTTGGCCTCGTCTGCAGCGGTGGAAACCAACATTTTAGGAGGATTGTTGCCCGGGTTTGGCGCAGTTGAGTTTGAGTCCGCATTGACCGTAGGACCCAAGCTTGTTTGGCCAGGCGTCCTTCCTTGCAGAGCCGGTTGGGCCGCTTTGATCTCGTCCACGGACTTGACCAAGGTATGAAGTATGGCCTCCAGAGTATCGATGCGTTGGCGATCACTGGGACCGTCCTGGTCGTTGTTTGTCATGAACACCGTCCTCACACGAGGAGAGATGGAAGGAACGGTGGAGGACGTGCCCTCGGAATCATACCCTTGCACCGAGAAATCATCGGGGTATGTAGGGATGTTCTCCTCTGGTTCGGACTTAGAGGAAGTGCTACCCCCTGCATAGGAGGCTACCTCGTATTGGGACCCGTGGACTTCCTCAGGGACGTCCGGATCCACTGTATCTATGGAGGGAATTGTTTTCCCTGGTACATCTTCTTGGAATATCGGATTGTTGTGGACGTTCGGAGGGGTACTACCCCCAGCTTCGGCCACCCCCAGAGATGTAGATGACGTATCTTCGAGTGTTGAAGATTTCGTTTTGAGTGGGTGCCTTCAAAAACTCCTCCTGAGGTGGTCGTAGACAACCGTTTGGATGAGAGTTTCTTAGCCGTGCTCGTAGAGATCGTCGGGCTGGAAACATTTATCTTCTTCCTCGCCTTGCCGGTAGGGATCTTCCGAGTAGAATTGCAGGAGGCGACATGAAGCGCCTCGTCTCCCGAGCTTTGTTGCAGGACCGGTCCTGGCCGCTGCAGTCGTTAAAAGACGGACTGTCGGTCCTCTTGTACTGTCGCCTTGCTGCAACAGCAGTTGACGATGACTTGAGTACAGTGATGTCCATGAAAGGACTCTCTGCCCACCAAGCTCTCTTCTCTTTCCTTGCGCTTGTGAAGAATCATATCACGCAAGTCACTCATTTTGTGGGCCCGGGAGTCCCGAGCACACGAGTGTGTTGGCACCATGTTTGCTCCCTGATTGAGAGTCTTTTGGGAACCACTCTGTCCGTTTGCCGCCGGGGGCTGGACACGGTCGGTTCGGTACAACTTCCCATCAGAGGCCCGTTTAACAGTAAGCGGAGCTCTCTGATGGTCAGAGGTTCGGACAGCTGACTGAGCTCGACGAGCCCGTGCTGCCCTAGACTTCTTCCTTCTAGCACCCAAGGGCGCATAGTAGGCAGAGTCCAAATTGTGCTGCACAGAGTCTGGCACATTCTCATTGGAGCATCTGAGATCAGGACCGCATGATAGGCGGTCAAAGACAGAACCCGAGCCGCATAGAGCATATAGTCTGCGGCTGTGATTGGTGGCCATATGAGCATTTATGCGGCCGGCGTTTGCATCAGCATTCATGCGGCTAGCATTTGTGGCAGCATAAGAATTCATGCGGCTGGCTTTTGTGGACGCATAAGAATTCATGTGGCTAGATTTTGTGGCCGCACCAGTATTTATGCGGCTGGATTTTGTGGTCGTATCAGCATTCATACGGCTGGATTTTGTGGCCGCATCAGCATTCATGCGGCTGGATTTGGCTACTGCCAGAACATTCATGCGGCTGGATTTAGTGGCCGCAGGAGCCTTCATGCGGCTGGAATTGTTGGCCGCATGAGCCTTCTTCATGCGACTGGCACCCTTATACGGCTTCTTCCTGGACCGCAAAGAGTCCCCAGTTGCTTCCTTACGTCCAGCATCGTAGTGCTTTCCTCTGCCGGGCTTGAGAACAGCAGAGGTCTCTGTGGCCTGAAGTGGGGCCGCATGGGAGTCTTCTCCGCCGTCTTGGGCAGTAGAGAACGCCTCTTCCAGAGCTTGGGGATGAGCAAAAGTCTTGGGCCTCCACTCCTTGCGGGCCTTCTTCTTGCGAGCTCGCTTCTGGACCAGGCTAGCGCTCCCGTCGGAGAGCATTTCTTCAAACGCCTGCTGGTCGAAGCGGACGACCAGTATCTGTTACGTGGAGCCAAGCTTGGCTGCGTCTGATTGCATCACCAACTTCTCAGCAGTGGAGAAGTTAGTCCCCAGCAGAGTCGCCAACGTGTTTGCCATTGGTTATAAAAGAACAGAACAGTTTTATGGGAGGACTGGACTTTTACTTCACAATACAAACTCGCTCGTACAAAGAGAGCCTAGGAATAAAACCTAGAAAAAACAATCTAAGTACAATTGTTTAGTTTTTCTGGGGGGTGACAGTAGAGGCTCGAAAAAGTGATATCAACTCTGCCATACTCCTTGGACGATCGGACGTAGCTTCTGCTCTGGCGAAGAAATACCCTTTGTGTGTGCGGGAGTTGCTAGTCTCTCTGCTCGGGCTCTGTGCGTATCACTCTCTGTGTTGCAAAGGAATAATACCCTGCTATTTATAGGGCTTTTTGATAAGTAGGGTGTACAGTAATTGCTCCTTGAAAAGCGGACGGTTGGGGATTGGTTAAGATTAGCCTTGATCTTGTTTGTTGGAAATCAATCTGGGCTGTTTATGTTGATTACAACAAATCTGCATTGTTTGTTGGAAATCGATCTGGGCAGTTATGATGATTGCAATAAATCTTCATTGTTATGATTTGTTGGTTGCTAAATTCGAGTGGATAAGTTTTAGTCAATCCTCTGCCACGTGTCATAACTGTCATTTATGTTGCGAGCCGCATGACTGAGCCGCATGAGCTTCTGGTGAACTGGTTCGCATGAAGTCCCATTGAACAGAATCGCATAAGTACCTTGGAAACTGGACTGCATGAAGTCCCACTGAACAGAACCGCATGAGCTCCTGATGAACTGAGCCGCATGAAGTCCCATTGAACAGAACCGCATAAGCCTCTTTGTAAACTGCGCCGCATGAAGTCCTATTGAATAGAACCGCATAAGGCCCTTTTAAACTGGGCCGCATGAAGTCCCATTGAACAGAACCGCATAAGCCACTTTGTAAACTGGGCCGCATGAAGTCCCATTGAACATAACCGTATAAGACCTTTGTAAACTGGGCCGCATGAAGTCCCATTGGGACAGAGCCACATGAGGACCCATCAGAACTTAGCCGCATCAACTCCTTAAAACTGAGCCATATAAAGCTCCATCACATCAGAGCCGCATGAGCTCCTTTAAATGATCCGCATAAAGAGCTTTGGAATTGGTGGATCGTGCCAACTGTAAAAAAATTCCTCGTCTCTCTAGGAGCACGTCATTATGTCAGAGTCATCATTTTACCTTTATGTCAGAGCTGTCAATCCTTTGTGTCAGAGCTGCCGTACTGTGTCAGGGCATTTAATGAGCCAGCTGTACAGAGAAATGATGGCCAGTTGTAGAGTCATATTTTGAACCGCATAGGGCTACGTGGCTTTTTCCGAGTCGCGTGGAGCTATCGGGGATTTTCGAGCCGCATGAAGCTCTAAAGGGCTTTTTTGAGCCGCATGAAGCTCTAAAGGACTTCTTGAGCCGCATGGAGCTCTAAGTGATTTTTTTGAGACGCATGAAGAGTCCCCCAATATTGAGCCGTATGGAATCTCCTGTTCTTTTCCATGCTTCTACAGTTTTCACTCGATGAATTGTATGCTTGTACGATGTTACGATGAGTTACATGGCATGTGAAGGCAAAGTACCAAATACTTGGGCGGTGAGTATATCGAGTCTTAGCTCGATGAATAGATGGTAACACAGATATTAAGACCCAAGAACTGGGCAGTGAGTATGCTTGAATTATGTCCGAATGAATGTATGCTAAAACAGATGCTAAGTCCCAAAGGATTGGGCGGTGAGTACATTGAGTTGGTTGGCAAGATGTATGGTATCAAAGATGTGGCAAAGGGATTGGGTAACAACATTCTATTATTCCGTTGCCGATGTAGAATGTTGATTACGCCAAGACCCTGAAAAGATGGCAAGATGGCAATACGAATGAATAAGAATGGTGGTTGATCACTTAGTTTTTCTTATCATGCATTATATGTTTTCTTCATAGATAAGTTTCATATACATGTATGGTCATGGACAACTTGTATACAAGGTAGTTTCCAGAACGGTAATCCGCGACCACGGACCCGATTCATCCTAGGGAGAACAAGGATGGTATCGACGTACTTACATCGGAATTCGAGACTTGCAGTAGGGGCTTGCTACCGCCTACTGAAAGGGCGCCGAATCCCATGGTGCAGAAGTAGTAGCACGGTGTTTCGGAAACCTCCCATAGATTCGCACCCCATTTAGAGTTAGCCGTTCACCAGTAAGATGAGTCCAATATGGCGTGTAGCCATTGACCTTCATATAGATAGGTCCCATGCTAATGATGTCTTATGTAGGAAGAGTAAGTTATTACTCAATTACAGGGAAGGATGTCGGCTGTTGGTAAGAAATCACCTGAACGGTGATAATTATATGAATCATTATATTGTTCCTAAAAATGTCTTATGTAGGCTGAGTAAGTATTATAAATTTACAGGGATGGCTACACGACCGTGGATAAGAATCACCAAAGGGTGATATCATATTACTTTACATTATGTTGGCTATGAGAATTCTATCATTTACTTCTTGTCGGTTATGAAAATGAAATTGATCGTAAGGCAACGAGAAAGACCACTTTTAATAATATTCTATAACATGATTACTTATTGTTGTCTTCTTAGGTGAGTTGGACCAGCACCGTTCGCCAGTACATAGATGATGTACTGACCCACGTTTATGAGCATTTTATAGGTGCTCGTGCCTGGAGAAAATCGTTTGATCAGTACTTTGCATCGATGAATCGGATGGGTGTGCAGAAGCTCTTCTTTTAAGACGATGTCTTCTGCTATACGGGACATAATGTATGGAACAGTGTAACCCATATGTACTAATGAGATTGTAGCCAAATCGATAAGTTCATTGTAAGCAAAGTCGGCATATTCAGTTGTAGCCTAAATGACAAGTGTATATTCACTTGACTATTTAAAAGTTTTATAATCTATTGTAAACTCTGTATTCAACTGCAATTCTTATAATCGATTTTAGATATCAATAAAAAGATATATTCTTCATATTCTATTGTGACTTCAATTTATCTGCTTGGTTTTGCTGCGCTATCGTTATCTTCTGAGAAATACCAGGAACTGTAATAGTTTTGTCTTGTACAAGTGCAATCTAGACTTGTATGACATCACGTCCAGTGGCTAGTTATCGATCCTTCGTGATCGGTGCATGACATTGACCGTGCCACAAAATTATAATTTGGTCAAAAGTTATTGTCGTTATGGCTAACCGTGACCAAATCGGTGAATCATCAATCAAATCTGATTTCAACGAACTAAATAAAATTTTAAAATAATTTATAAATTTTTAAAAAAATTATATGTTGCAAATATTTGTGTCCGCTTTACAAAACTTCAAACAGATCGTAAAACGAGATCGGGATCTCCCGAAATATAAAAAACCACACGACGCATCAATTTTTGGACAACCGACACTCAAATAAATCTCCAAAAATTTACATAAATAATTACATAAAATAAAATATATTTTTGGTAAGATAACTCGATACGATTCTAACAATAAAAGGTACTCAAAATGGATGTCGGGGTTGATCGCAATCGTGTCACAAAGTTGAAGGTTCTCTAAGATCAAACCACAAAATGAGGCTGGAATAAAATTAGGGTTTCTGAATATACATGTATATATATAGGGGAGAGAGAGAGGCGGTTATTGTTGTGCGCCGACAATTGGTCTTGCTCGGGTTGGTGACTGGGTAAATACTTATTTTAATTACAGAAATTCATTAAAAATTTATTTTAACTCCAAATAAATTCCAAAAAATCCAAAAAAATCGTACAAAATTATAGAAAATATATTTAAGTGTCTAGAACCTGAATAAAAAGTTGTCTCGAAATATTATCATATGACCCCACAGTAAATCCCAAAAGTCTATGGAAAAATAAATTCTATTAATTTTAATTATCTAAAAATCACCAAAAATTTTAAAAAAAATTCAAAAAATCCTAGAATATTCTAGAAAATATTTCTAGTCATCTAGAGCCCAAATAAAAATATTTGGTCTCAAAATGTAACGCCCCAGAACCAGAATACTGGAGAGCGGGGGCGTACATAGCCAGCTACGTATATTGAAGTGCAACCCACCTCGCTATACGGTCACGGCTGTCTAGATACATGAGGGTTTAACTACAAGCCAACAGTCTCCTATGGTCATGAACAAGCCTATTGATGTCTCAATCACAAGCAAGTAAGTAAGTGTTACAAGATGTAAGATCACCAAATATACAATGGTAAGGCGTCCCAAACATTACATATTCAGCTGATCATGAAGCTAGTCGTTACAAAATGTTAGGACTAGCAAGAGTTTAGTTATACATGATCAACCCTAGGATCCGTCAATCATGTTACAGCCCGTAGACAGACAGTAAATAAGGTACAATACGAGCTAACACGTGCTCGCCGGCTAAACGCCTCAAAAGAATAATTTTACAATAAAGTAGGAGCACAAAAAGAAACCCACTCGTTGCCAGGGTTACGCCTGGTGGTCACCATCTGGCTGGAAGACAGGTGGATCCTCTGGTAATGCTCCGATATCTGGCCACACAAAACCAGCTGGGTCAAACCCCAGAAAGAGCAAGTGCCACAAAGGAGGCTTCACTTAGGAACTAAAACTAGCATATCACAATAAAATATTAAAGATAATAAATAAAGAACTGATAATAATAGAGATAACAACAGTAAACTGAGTACGAGGAAACCATTCAAGTAGCCAGGTCACAACCCTTAAACCAAACAAGGATTGGGGTTGTAACCCTTCACCTGAATAGAAACCCGTCTCAAATACTATTGGTACAGTGAAGACAATAAACGAAGAGAGGACACAGAACTGCTCCAGGAGCCAAGTTACAACCCTTAAACCAAATAAGGATCGGGATTGTAACCCTTCGCCTGAACAGAACTGGACCCCTGATCTTTATTGCTAAGGCCATCATAAATAATCATTGATAAGGTAACAAGACAATAAACGAAGAGAGGACACAAAACTGCTCCGGGAGCCAGGTTACAACCCTTAAACCAAACAAGGACCGAGGTTGTAACCCTTCACCTGAACAGAACTGGACCTCTGATCTTTATTGTTAAGGCTGGTATAAATAATTAATCATGCTTGTTGAAGTAAGGTAAAACATGACGAGCATGGCATCGGGTGCAATAAGACAATAAACGAAGAGAGGACACAGAACTGCTCCGGAAGCCAGGTTACAACCCTTAAATCAACAAGGACCAGGATTGTAACCCTTCGCCTGAACAGAACTGGACCTCCGATCGTTATTGTTAAGGCAAGCATCAATAATCATGTCATGTCACAATCTTGCACAGGATCAGGATAAGACTAAGCTGGAATTAACTCCATCCAATCAATCACGGCCAATCAAGAGTACGGCTTGATACTTTTAACTAACTAGGGTTATCACATCCTA
The DNA here is from genome assembly GCA_029216955.1 of Iris pallida. NCBI lineage: Eukaryota > Viridiplantae > Streptophyta > Magnoliopsida > Asparagales > Iridaceae > Iris > Iris pallida. Next base: position 126,175 of record JANAVB010034837.1, on the reverse strand, counting down.
GTTACTAGTAAGATGCAATGAGATTATCCCAACAGCCACAAGCCCTGCAGACCATTCGGTTATCCGGGTCGAATGTCCGTTTATGAAGGGTGCACCACATGACTGTGTGCTGGAAATGTGCCCTTCTCGTCGGTAGGATACAAGTCCACTGAATGCGCCCAGATAACGGGATTGCCTGTAGTTGAAAATCTCTTCATGACTACTGAATCATTCTAGTTAATTAGCCTTAGTCAATTTCAGTAGGTACCCCTGACCGTGGTACTCAGGGATCCCCATCCTAGACATGATGCAAGACAGTACCAGTTTATTTGTATAAATACAATGACCCACGGTGTCCAGGTCTTTCATACTTGTTATGCCGTGCTAGCTGTCGCAACAGCATATCGAGGTGTTACTTATCAAGAGTGCGCCATGACGGGCCACTATCATGTTATATCCTTATATCATTACAAATGAGAAAAGTTGCATAAATAGTTAATAACATATTCTGGAAGCCAAGGAAAAGATCTACAACTTTCATGTTGGGAGTTGGAAGAAATTCTGGCCATAAATCAGCCAAATAGGACAAAAAAACAACCTAATTAGATACTATGCGGCCAAGGGTGAATTGGGGGCTCATGCGGCAGTAGATGGGTACTCATCTATGCGGCTGAGTAGATGGGTACTCATCTATGCGGCTGAGTAAGTGGGTACCCATCTATGCGGCTGAGTAAGTGGGTACCCATCTATGCGGCTGAGTGAATGAATCTCATGCGGCTGGGTAAGTGGGGACCCATCTATGCGGCTGAGTAAGTGGGTACCCATCTATGCGGCTGAGTAAGTGGGTACCTGTCACGCCCCGATTCCGTCGAATCGATAGTCGTCCCCCGGGCGTGATGTCGTGCGAACCTAAGTTGCGTTCGCACAAGGCATAGTCATAAGGTTATCCGAAACACAACATCAAATTTGAGTACGCAGAGAAATTGAATAACACATTTGAAATGGAAATAGACTTTTCATTGATAATATGAACTTTACATAGACTTCTTTTTATAATCATTGCCGTACGGGCTACAACATGACTTCGACTTACAAAAATGAACGCCGATGAGATAGTCGTTCCATACATTACACCCTTTTATACAAGTAAAAACCAATACATATTTCCACCTGCTATGGCGGGAAGTCGAGTCGTCATTTTTCTTTGGACTGATGTGCGGTCTTCTTCAAAAGGAAATCCAGAAAACAAGCCTTCACACAGACGAGGCTTCAAAAGAGTTTACGCCGCCTTGAGCTCTAGTTGGCACGCCCTTTGTGGTTCGGGGTACCTGCGTAGAGAGCGAGGATCAGTACATTACACTTTGTACTGGTGCGTGGCTATTTAAATTCCAAGCTCTCATTTGGTTGAAGAGTTTATATGACATTAGAGAATGAATGTTTCTAGCCATCCTAATGAATTCCCAAATAAGTAATGACAAGCTTAGTGAACTTTACGTTGGAACTTACCCCGGCGGACCGCGTCGCGCCTTATGAAACTTACCATGTTCTTTCCTTTCAATAGTTATCTTTTGCATATTAAGTGCTATACTTCGTGTGTTGGTCACTGGCTCCCAGAGCCATTGTGGACTCCTTTTTGCTTTGATTAGACGAGGCCCTTTCAGCGCGAGTAGCGAGTCCCGTTGCAAGTCCTCGCCTAACGTTGTGCCCAGCACAGCTTTTGTATTTGTTTCCTTTTTTGGCCGCAACGGTCCCGTGGCCCTGGGTTGCCGTTCGGGAAAACTCTACCTTGTCGACAAGTTGTCCAATGACCGTGCAAAGACCATTTTTCTTCTTTTTAGTTATTAAGACATAGCCTACCGTTCTTTTTGAAAACTTATTTCATTTTCCCGTGTTCGTGCCTTTCGTGCCTTTTGTGCCTTTCGTGCCTTTCGTGCCTTTGCATTTATCTTTTTATTCGTATCAACACTACCAATTTTGCTTAAGAAGGGGGGGTCGGGAAGAGAAGGGTCAGCCACTCACCTTGAGTTCACCTTGGCGAGCGAACTTGTTGGTCGCGCTAGACGTCGCCTACGCGATTACCTGAAATCGCACAAGCAACCGATTAGAATACTGCATTATTCAAAGAGTTCGATAGGAAATGCGAGTTCGAAATGCAAGCCATGAAAACCATCGAAAACATCCACGAAACGCATTCAGAAAACAAAGCCAAAACCAACGCAAGCAGCGTGAAAAGCAGAGCAACGGGAGGTCTCTCCCGACTCAGCCGCAGAGTCAATCCTCGAGGCACAACCCGCTGAATATGGGACTTGGTTCCGAAGAAGACATTCCATAACGAGGAATTGATCTTAATTCAACCGTTCCCGTTCGATCGACTCGGTCGATCCCGACCTATCGGTCCCGGCCGAATCGATAGCGACAGTGTTCCTTTCTCGCGCATCCCGTGGACAGAGTACGGGGCACGATGTAGGGACGGGGTACTACACCATAACCAACTAAAAAAAAGTTTCGTCCTCGAAACTTAAGAATAGAACCTACCTCTATGAAAATAATGAAGGGAACTTTTCCCTCATCTCTGACTCGAGTTCCCATGTCGACTCCTCTGCCGCATGGTTCCTCCAAAGTACGCGGACGAGAGGGATCGCCCGATTTCGAAGTAACTTATCCTTGTATTCTAAAATTTGAACTGGCGCTTCGACGTAGGATAAGTCAGACTTCAGCTCTAGCTGGCCAAAATCTACCACGTGGCTAGGGTCGTGCACGTACTTCCGCAGTTGGGAGACGTGGAAGACATTGTGTACACCTTCAAGCGCCGGTGGTAGGGCAATCTTATAGGCTACGGGGGCGACCCGCTCGAGTATTTCGAACGGCCCAACGAATCTCGGACTCAGCTTCCCCTTCACGCTGAACCGAGTAACTCCACGCATGGGTGACACCTTCAGGAACACGTGATCGCCTACACAGAACTCAAGTGGTCTCCGATGGGTGTCGGCATAGCTCTTCTGCCGACTCTGTGCAATCTTTAGTCTTTTCCGAATTAGCTTGACCTTCTGCACCGTCTGTTCTACCAGCTCCGGGCCGAGTATCTGCCGTTCCCCGACTTCATCCCAGCAAATGGGCGATCTGCACTTCCGACCGTACAAGGCTTCATACGGCGCCATTTGGATGCTGGACTGGTAGCTATTGTTATATGCAAATTCTGCCAACGGTAAGTGGACGTCCCAGCTTGATTTGAAGTCGATTGCGCAGAGCCGTAGCATGTCTTCGAGAATCTGATTAACGCGCTCCGTTTGGCCGTCGGTCTGTGGATGGTAAGCTGAACTGAACTGCAACTTGGTACCCAGCGCCGACTGAAGGCTACTCCATAATCGCGACATGAACCGTGAATCCCGATCAAAGACGATGGATACTGGAACTCCGTGCAGCCGTACGATCTCGTCAAGATAAATCTGCGCCAGCCGATCAACGCTCCAAGTAACTTTAATGGCAATGAAGTGCGCCGACTTGGTTAATCGATCGACGATGACCCAGATGGCGTCGCTCCCCCGTGGTGTCTTCGGCAGGCCAACAATAAAGTCCATCGTGACATGATCCCATTTCCACTCTGGAATGGCAAGGTTCTGCATCTCCCCGTCCGGTCGCTGATGCTCAGCTTTTACCTGCTGACAGGCCATGCATTGTGACACGAAGAGCGCCACTTCTCTCTTCATCCCGTGCCACCAGAAAGTCGTGCGGAGGTCCTTGTACATCTTGGTACTGCCTGGATGCAAGGTATATTTCGCGTGATGCGCCTCCGACATAATCTCCTTTCGTAGTTCAGAATCATCCGAAACACATAGTCGGCCATTCAATCGCAGCGCGCCGGTCTTGTCTTCTGTAAAGTCGGTCACACTACCTGTTGAAATTCGCTCGCGCATTTTCTTCAGGTACGGATCATCCTTTTGAGCGGCCATGATCTTTTCCAGCAAACTCGGCTCTAACTGCAGCTGCGCCAACCGTATATCCCTGAATCGAACCCAGAGATCGATGCCCATTTCTTCGAGATCTTGTAGTAGTCTGCGGTCGATGGATAGCGAGGTAAGGTATTTTCGACTCAGAGCGTCCGCCACCACATTTCCTTTGCCCGGAGTGTAGTCGATCGTCAAGTCATAGTCCTTGATTAGTTCGAGCCAGCGCCGCTGTCGTAAGTTCAGTTCCTTCTGGGTGAAGAGATACTTGAGGCTCTTGTGGTCGGTATAGATCGCGCATGCCACGCCATATAGATAGTGACGCCACAATTTCAACGCGAACACAATCGCCGCTAACTCCAAGTCGTGCGTAGGATAGTTCTTCTCGTGCGGCTTCAACTGTCTGGAGGCGAATGATATTACCTTGTTCTGCTGTATGAGCACACATCCCAAGCCCTGGCCTGAAGCATCGCTGAATATCTGAAAACCCTCTGGCCCATCCGGAAGTGCGAGTATGGGTGCCGAAATTAGCCGATGTTTTAGCTCCTGGAATGAAGCTTCACAGTCATCCGACCACTCATACACGACTCCCTTTTGAGTGAGGCGAGTCAGTGGCGATGCAATCTTCGCGAAGTCTTTCACGAAGCGTCGATAGTATCCCGCCAAACCAAGAAAGCTTCTAATCTCGCTAGCAGACGCCGGCCTCTTCCAATCAGCAACGGCTTCCACTTTCTTCGGGTCGACTGTAATGCCTTCGGACGAAATGATGTGACCAAGGAAGGATACGCTGCTGAGCCAAAATTTGCACTTACTCCGCTTCGCAAATAGCTGGTTCTCTCGAAGTGTCTAGAGCACGGTCCGCAGATGTTCTGCATGCTGCGCCCTGTCTTTCGAGTAGACGAGAATGTCGTCAATAAAGACTACCACAAATTTATCAAGGAAGGATCGAAACACCCGATTCATTAGGTCCATGAAGGTGGCAGGGGCGTTCGTCAGGCCGAATGGCATCACCAGGAACTCGTAGTGGCCGTACCGAGTGCGAAAGGCTGACTTTTGCACGTCGCCCGACTTGATCTTGAGTTGATGATAGCCCGAGCGGAGATCAATCTTCGAAAATACCGAGGCGCCTTGCAGTTGATCGAATAAGTCGTCTATGCGGGGCAAAGGATACTTGTTCCGGATGGTGGCCTTGTTCAGCTCTCGGTAATCGACGCACAGACGCATGGACCCATCCTTTTTCTTCACGAACAACACGGGCGCTCCCCACGGTGAAACACTAGGCCGAATAAATCCCCTGTCGAGTAATTCTTGTAACTGGGTCTTGAGCTCCTTCAGCTCGACGGGGGCCATTCTGTACGGGGCCTTTGAAATCGGTCGAGTATCGGGGAATGTATCGATGCTGAACTCGATCTCTCGGTCGGGAGGCATGCCGGGTAGCTCGTCCGGGAACACATCGGGGAATTCTGCCACAACGTCGGTCTGACCTACGTTTGTACCCTCCTGTCGCATGTCTCGGACGGACGCCAAGTAGCCTTCGTACCCAGAATGCAGCATCCTCCGAGCAGAGATTGCCGAGATCAACATGCAGGTCGACGACGCCTCACCACACGAAAAGCAGAATTCAGGCACTTCTGGTATGCGGAAGGTGACCGTCTTCTTGGCACAGTCTATGGTTGCGTTGCACGGCCCGAGCCAATCCATCCCCAGAATGATATCGAAGTCATTCATGTCTAGGACCATCACGTCCAGACCGATCTTTTGACCGCCGATACAGATAATCCCATCGATGCAGGCTAAATTAGTGAGTATTGGTGTGCCCGAAGGTGTGCTCACACTAAGGTCGAGGTCTAATGATACTAACGGAAATTTGTGCTCGGCGACAAAGTCCGCCGCTATAAAACTATACGAAGCACCTGAATCAAATAGTACGCGAGCAGGCACATTATTAAAACTAAGTATACCTGTCACGACCGTGTCTGAGGCAAGCGCTTCATCTCGAGTCAAGGCGTAGACGCGTCCTTGTGCATTCGGACGCCTGTCTTGATGGTTTGGTTGGGCAGGCGGAGCAGGTCGGGGCGCCTGCACTCGATTCTCCTGACGGTTTTGTTGGGGAGGGGCATTATGATTCAGTCGGGGATTCTGGCAGTCTCGGGCATAGTGACCCCTCCGCCCACAAGCATAGCACTCTGCCTTGGCAAAGCAGTAGTCGGCGGTATGCCCAAGCCGATTGCAACTCCTGCATCGTGGTAACGGGTTCTTGCCTTGGTAGCCGCTAGTGTGTGGACGCTTTGACGCGTGATTGTTGCCTCCCGTATAGCTAGGACGTTTGTGATTGGAGTGACGCACAACGTCTTCAGCACCGGAAGGAAGCAGGCTCTCAAGACGGAGAGCGTGATTTAGAGCCTCGCCTGTGGTCTTATACTCCGGGACGCCGACATGCGCACCAATAGATTGTCGCAGTCCCACTTCGAACCGTCGCACGCGGCACTCTTCAGTAGGCAGAAATGCACCAGCGAACTTGGACAATTTATTGAACTCTGCGGCGTACTGTTGCACCGTCCTGCTCCCCTGCTTCAATGACATGAATTCATTTTCTTTTGCTTGGCGAACGGCGGACGGAAGGTACTCGAGTTCGAAAGCCTTGCGGAACGTGGCCCAAGAGATCGGTGCGGTAGTATTGTCCGGTCGAATCGCTCGCTTGCGCACGGCCCACCAGTCGTGCGCGTTCAACCGTAGTTGAAGTTGTGCGCAGGCGACTTGCTTTGATTCTTCGATGCCGAGAAGCTCGAAGTGGTCTTCTAGTTCTTCCGCCAGTCGATCGCAATGGAAGGGCCCTCGGTGCCGCTGAAGGAAGTGCGGCACGCCTTCTTGAATTCTGACACTTCAAAGTTGTACTTTTTCGGTGCCGCTGGTTGAAGCTCGAGCTCCGCCGTGTCGACTTCAATGGGTGGAATCGCCGACACGGTGGTAGTAGGCACGGTGACGGTAGGTGCCGTCGTAGAATTTCCGTTGGCCACAAACGTCTGGACGATCTGCTGCAGGGTATCCATCTGCTTTTGTTGAAGTTTGATGTGCGCGTCGAAGCGAGCTTCGAACTGGGCCTGTCGTTCCTCTACTCGTTGATGTCGGTTCTCAGACTGGTTCTGCTGCGCCTCCATCATGCGCAGCATCCTTTCGATGGTATCGTTAGAAGGTCCGGCCTGCGGACGATGCGAGCTACTAGAGCCGCTGGAAGTGCTCTGTTCTTGCTCGGCCGTGGGTTCCGCCACTTCTGCGATACGAAGGCAACGCATCAGTCTCAAATTATTATGGACTCATTGTATGGAACAACTTATCTCATCGTTGCGTGGTCAAAGGTTTGAAACTCTAGACGTGAGGCCAAAGGATGTAAAGCCGTGCTTTGATACCATTATGTCACGCCCCGATTCTGTCGAATCGATAGTCGTCCCCCGGGCGTGATGCCGTGCGAACCTAAGTTGCGTTCGCACAAGGCATAGTCATAAGGTTATCCGAAACACAACATCAAATTTGAGTACGCAGAGAAATTGAATAACACATTTGAAATGGAAATAGACTTTTTATTGATAATATGAACTTTACATAGACTTCTTTTTACAATCATTGCCGCGCGGGCTACAACATGACTTCGACTTACAAAAATGAACGCCGATGAGATAGTCGTTCCATACATTACACCCTTTTATACAAGTAAAAACCAATACATATTTCCACCTGCTATGGCGGGAAGTCGAGTCGTCATTTTTCTTTGGACTGATGTGCGGTCTTCTTCAGAAGGAAATCCAGAAAACAAGCCTTCACACGGACGAGGCTTCAAAAGAGTTCACGCCGCCTTGAGCTCTAGTTGGCACGCCCTTCGTGGTTCGGGGTACCTGCGTGGAGAGCGAGGATCAGTACATTACACTTTGTACTGGTGCGTGGCTATTTAAATTCCAAGCTCTCATTTGGTTGAAGAGTTTATATGACATTAGAGAATGAATGTTTCTAGCCATCCTAATGAATTCCCAAACAAGTAATGACAAGCATAGTGAACTTTACGTTGGAACTTACCCCGGCGGACCGCGTCGCGCCTTATGAAACTTACCATGTTCTTTCCTTTCAATAGTTATCTTTTGCATATTAAGTGCTATACTTCGTGTGTTGGTCACTGGCTCCCAGAGCCATTGTGGACTCCTTTTTGCTTTGATTAGACGAGGCCCTTTCAACGCGAGTAGCGAGCCCCGCTGCAAGTCCTCGCCTAACGTTGTGCCCAGCACAGCTTTTGTATTTGTTTCCTTTCTTGGCCGCAACGGTCCCGTGGCCCCGGGTTGCCGTTCGGGGAAACTCTACCTTGTCGACAAGTTGTCCAATGACCGTGCAAAGACCATTTTTCTTCTTTTTAATTATTAAGACATAGCCTACCGTTCTTTTTGAAAACTTATTTCATTTTTCCGTGTTCGTGCCTTTCGTGCCTTTTGTGCCTTTCGTGCCTTTCGTGCCTTTGCATTTATCTTTTTATTCGTATCAACACTACCGATTTTGCTTAAGAAGGGGGGGTCGGGAAGAGAAGGGTCAGCCACTCACCTTGAGTTTACCTTGGCGAGCGAACTTGTTGGTCGCGCTAGACGTCGCCTACGCGATTACCTGAAATCGCACAAGCAACCGATTAGAACACTGCATTATTCAAAGAGTTCGATAGGAAATACGAGTTCGAAATGCAAGCCATGAAAACCATCGAAAACATCCACAAAACGCATTCAGAAAACAAAGCCAAAACCAGCGCAAGCGGCGTGAAAAGCAGAGCAACGGGAGGTCTCTCCCGACTCAGCCGCAGAGTCAATCCTCGAGGCACAACCCGCTGAATATGGGACTTGGTTCCGAAGAAGACATTCCATAACGAGGAATGGATCTTAATTCAACCGTTCCCGTTCGATCGACTCGGTCGATCCCGACCTATCGGTCCCGGCCGAATCGATAGCGACAGTGTTCCTTTCTCGCGCACCCCGTGGACAGAGTACGGGGCACGATGTAGGGACGAGGCACTACAGTACCCATCTATGCGGCTGAATGAATGAATCTTATACGGCTTGGTAAGTGGGGACCCATCTATGCGGCTGAGTAAGTGGGTACCCATCTATGCGGCTGAGTGAATGAATCTCATGCAGCTGGGTAAATAAATCTCATACGGCTGGGTAAGTGGGTACCCATCCATGCGGCTGAGTAAGTGGGTACCCATCTATGCGGCTGAGTAAGTGGGTACCTATCTATGCGGCTGAGTAAAATGAATCTCATGCGGCTGGATAAGTGGGTACCCATCTATGCGGCTGAGTGAAATAAATCTCATGCGGCTGGGTAAGTGGGTACCCATCTATGCGGCTGAGTAAGTGGGTACCCATCTATGCGGCTGAGTGAATGGGGACCCATCTTCTCAGAAAACCTGAGAAGGATGGCCATGGAACCCTTAGCTTCAAGCTCCATAAAACCTTCACCGTAAGTCCAAATTTGGACTTCCATAGGTCAAAATGGGATAGAACGAAATTCTCTACAACATGGAACTATCAAAACTTGGAAATAACAATGTTAAGTAGATCAAAACCCAAAAAATCCGAAAATACTATAAACTTAGATCTACACAAATTGAGCCATGGAAATTAAAAATGCCAAGTACTAAAGTGTTTTAGAATGCTGTGAAGAAGAGAATGGAACAATAAAATTTGTGTTCCTCTATGAAGCAAGATACACTTGCCTAATCTCTCTCTTTCTCACTCTTCTGGTGGTTGAAGAAGTAATGGTGGAGAAGAATAAGTAAATGAAGAGAGAGAATGAGGGGAAAGGATTAAATAAAAAGGGTGGTGGTAGGTAGGAGGGTTCACCTTGGCTCATGATGAACCAAAGTAAACCAAGCCAGCCGAACCAACCCAAGAATAAACCAGCTAATAAAATGCTAGAATAAATTAAGCAGAAAGACATGCAATACGGGTCAAATTACGTATACGTATACCAAGATACGCAATACGAACTACAGGCATTATAACTCTACCTACCTTAAAAGAATTCCGTCCTCGGAATTTAATTAAGAGGCTAGAGGGACAAGAACAAGCCATACTATCACAGACAAGCTATACTAGGCAATCCATCATCAACCAATCAATCATGCAAGCAAGGAATCGAAGACATGAGGCATAAGGAAGACATTATATCTCACGAGTCAAACAAGTCGGAATATCGCGATCGGATATCATCCTCACGCTCCCACGTTGACTCATCCAAAGAGTGATGACCCCAAGCAACTCGGACTAACTTGATAGTCTTATTCTTGAGTGTCTTCTCTCTTCGGTCCAATATTGACACGGGCCTCTCCTCATACGAAAGGTTGGTACCAACAACCAATTTCGAATGATCCAGGATATGGCTCGGGTCTGGGATATACCGTCGCAGTTGGGATATATGAAATACGTCATGTACCTCAAGTAGCGATGGTGGAAGAGCGAGACGATATGATACATCTCCTACTCGCTCCAGAATATCGAACGGTCCTATATACCTAGGACTAAGCTTTTTCCGCACGCCGAAATGAATGACGCCACGGGTAGGCGAGATCCTAAGGAATATATGGTCGCCGACAGAAAATTCAAGGGGTCGTCAATGAGAATCGGCCCAATGACGCTGGCGATCTTGTGCAACTCGAAGATGATCTCGGACTCTTCTGACCACCTCAACTGTCTGAGCAATCATTTCTGGACCAAGCATCTGTCTCTCTCCGACATCGTCCCATGCTAGCGGGGATCGACACTTCCTACCATATAGTGTCTCGAACGGTGCCATCTGGATACTAGCTTGGAAACTGTTATTGTACGAGAACTCTACCAGGTGCAGGTGATCTTCCTACGAACCACCGAAGTCGAGTGTACATAACCGCAACATATCTTCAAGAGTCTGGATCATGCGTTCCGACTGGCCATCTGTCTGTGGGTGATACGCTGAGCTGAACTGGAGGTGAGTCCCCAAACTCTCTTGCAAGCTGCGCCAAAAGTGCGACGTAAATCTGGAATCTCTGTCCGAGGTGATACTGACTGGTATACCGTGTAATCTGACAATCTGTCGGAGATACATCTCTGCTAGCTGAGCCGTCGACTGACCGACTCTGAACGAAAGAAAGTGAGCCACCTTCGTGAGCCTGTCTATGACAACCCAAATAGCGTCTCTGCCAGCCGGGGATCTAGGCAATCCAGTCACAAAATCTATGGTTATATGCTCCCATTTCCACTCTGGAATTGGCAATGGTCGAAGTAGTCCAGCTGGTCTCTGATGTTCAGCCTTAACTTGTTGGCAGACTAAACAACGAGAGACAAACCGGACTATCTTCCTCTTGATGCTATTCCACCAAAAGTGCTGGCGAATATCACGGTACATCTTAGTACCGCCGGGATGAATGGAATACTGCGAACTGTGGGCTTCTGCTATGATCTCCTGTCTGATATCTCCTCTGGGTACACAAAGACGCTTTCCATGTCGAAGGGTACCGTCTTCATGGATACATAACTCTGGTCTTCGTCCTGCCTCACACTCTGCTCTGAGTCACTGAAGCTTGGAATCTGCTGACTGCGCCATCCGGATCCTCTCGATGATGGTGGACTGAACTTGCATGCTGGCCATCAATACCACACTGGTAGGAAGGACAACATCTATACCCATCTTCTGAAGATCGGCTAACAGCTCTGGTTGCGCTGTTAGGAAATAAACTCCGACTCTCCTGCTCAATACATCTGTAACAACGTTGGCCTTCCCAGGATGATACTGTAACTCTGTTTCCCTGAAATTTAAAATTTCTTTTAAAGCCTTATTTTATTTTGATTTAACTATTCTTAATTGGTAAATACCTTATAATTATTTCTTTTCCTTTGTTCTTTCTAATTGTTTTTTTCACTTGACCATTCTATTTAACCAATGGGCTGGACAAGCCCATTTCTTAACTGGTAGAAGGCCCAAAGGCTGCCTACCTATTTGAACTACAGGGTTCATTAGAAATTCCTGATTCTCTATTTTCTTCCTGCTAATTCCTTTACAATTCAAACTTCGATTTCTACTGCCACCTCGACCATGTGGAGTAACGACTCCTGACAATTCGAGAGCGCGCCAATTTCCTCTCTAACCGCTTATTTAAGCAGCCTCCCATCATCCTTTTTCCAATCATTCCAGATCTAGAATCTTTCTTTCTCTCCAAGTTCCACAGAGCGGAGCTCTACCATTGCTTCCCAGAGGAAAAAGAAGAAGCTGAGCTGAGCTGAATTTCTTCATCGAACCAATCTTCACCTTCAAATTGTTTTGGATCAAGTGGTGATCTAGACTTGGATCGAGATCGATTCTAGTAATTCTTGTTCTGTTAAAACCAGAGTGGTTGCAATCATGATGTTGATCAATGAACAATTGGTGGATCTTCGAGTATTGATTTGAGATCTCTCATCCGATTAATTAAATATGAGGTGAGTTCTTCCAGTTCAGTAATTTTATTCAATTTAGTATAGAGTTGCTCTGTCCTTGATCTATGAACATTTGAGTCAATTTGAATGTGTTGAGGGGATGAACTATATTTTTTCTTCTCATAATCACCCACTGTTCGATGAAATGTTGCAGAGATCCTTGTCCACTTCTTGATTGGTTTCAGGGATACGATCATCATACTGCAGGTAAATTTCCTTGATAATATAGTTCTGGTGTAGATTTAACTAAGAATGGAATTGTTTGTACCAGTCATAGTATGGGGTTTTGATTCATTGAACTGAACCTGGGTATTTCCATCGAATGATTCTCAGGGACAGTCTTGTGACTCGGAGATTTCATACTATGTTGGCTTGAACATGATACTCTTGTACCATACTCAGTTCATTATTTGAACCTGAGATGGTATGAGCAAATCGTATTGTGTTGTGTTTGGTATTTGTACATGCAATATTGGTTGAATATGAGGACAGTTGTGTGGGTTGGAATGCATATCATGAGGTTATATTTTCTACTGGGGACTCCATATACTGTCTGGGTAATTGGTGAACTTGAGACTATGTGACTGAGCCATTTTATTTATTGGGCATTCCTATTTCTATATTGGTTCAATGGACTCATGTGCCAATGGGATACTGTGCCTGGGAATATTTCTCAGTGGCTACCTAGCAGCCATTGGGATAAACTTGGTGTCTATGGCATGTGATGACTGAAGAATCAGTCTCAGCCCCTTGGAAACAATTGGTTGGGTTAACATCAAAGTTGGGAATTGTTGGGACCATTACAACCTATGATGTTTCAAGCTAGTTGAAAACTGAGGTTGTTAATAGCTTCTCAGACAATTGGTTGTGATTGGAGACTATTGTTTCATAATTCCTGAGGATTATGTTAACAATTGTTCTGCTCATGTTTCCTGGGAATTTCTGTTAATTGCTTTCTGGGAATTTCTGTTATTTGCCCCTGGGAATTGAATACTGTTATAAGCAAGTCTTTGGATTATGGGTTAACCTGATCCTTGAATTCATAAAAATCTCAGTTGAGAGTCTCAGGAAACTGAGAAGTCTCAGGAGGGTATTTATCTCAGGAACCTGGGATTTTGATTTATTCAAGGACCATTTCTAGTCCTGAGTTTGGGGCTTAATCATGCAGTTATGGTGAGGAACTGAATGTTACAGTAGGAATTACCAAGTTTTGAGACTGGTTTAGATTACAGTGAACTAGATGTGATGTGGTTCCCTTAGTTTTTGGCTTTCTAAACTTGAACTGTTCGACTGTTTGATACCAGTTTTCATCAAATTGATCCTGGAGTGGAGTTTTATTTTGAGTTCATTGAACTCAGGAGCCTGAGATTGTACCCTGTTCAGTCAGGAATCTGAGAATTCAGGAGGAAAGTGGGATGTTTGGGTATATCCTGTATAGCCTATTTTGGTTTAAAACCATCTTTTGAGATTTGAGTTCAATTCAACTTGAACCCTGCTTCAAGTTTCTTTGTAACAACTTAGGTTTCACTGAGAAGTTATGAGGACACTGGACTCTCATTTTGGCACTTAGAAGACTATTCTCAAAACCTGAGAACAACTTTTTAGTGCTATGTTGTCTAAAATGATGATTCATCTGATAACAATCTCAATACACCTGTGTACTGTGTGCAATGTTGAATCCTGGGGGAAGAATGATTATAGAAAGGTTATTAGATTCAGTCCTATTTTGTTTTATTTTCCTTGTGATCTATGGAGGAGCCTGGACATTAGTTCAGGGACCTGGGACATTTAACCAGTCTGTTTCAGGAAAAACCTGAGATGTTCATTCTCATAATTTCAGTTCAATTGAGCTTCAGATTTTTGGATGGCTTTTCATTGGTTAGATCAAGACTCTTTTAACTGTTGTCAAATGGTGATCACTTGTAAGTAATTTTAGGTTCACTAAATTTTCCTTTAGTTAGAATAAACCTGGGAACAATGCATGGGTTAATTCATTCCAAGTGTATATCTATTGAAATGGATATATTTCCTTTAGACTAATAACTTGACTGTATTGAAACTTATCTCAATTATACAGCTACTTTTAAGAATAGTTTAAATTAATGTTTTAAGTATAATTGTAGGAGTTTATTTTAGTATGTTAACTAAGGATCTTGTATTTAGATTTGAGGTAGTGGTTAAAGGATAGGTTGAGTAGAGGTTTTGATTAAATCAGGATTAGAACTTGTGATAACCAAATGAGTTTATACAGAGATTAACCAACTTGTACACATCATTATTTCTATACAGGAGATCATCCAGCTCTTTTACCTACTTGTACCTTCCTGGAGCAAGGCAAGTACACTCTATGGTTTTGATCAGTACATTTTTCTTGTTCTTTATTGCTGACACACTGCGACACATTCATGATCTTTCTGGCTTGTTCTTCATGATCTTACTTGTATCTTGGGGTGGGGAAATACTCTAGATATGTGACCAAACCCGGATACTTATTCATGATCTTTAGCTTAGGCCTCGCACAGTGCATGCGGGTCCTAAGCCGTACCTTATATGATCTTTCAGGATCTTTTCATGCTCTTTCATGGTCTTACCCAAGCCGGTCACATATCATAGAAGTATTTCAAATTATAACACACATGTTCAGAATTTTGTTCTTACATTAGTTTTCTATGATCCTGATCTTGATATATGCTATAGTCGTGATCTTTTCTGTATCTTTATAGTAGTAGTTCATGTTCTTTACATACCTTGTTCTTATCCTGTTCTTTCAGTATTTACTTGCCATATCATGATGTTATTGTTTATTACCTAGAACTGTACTTTGCTCCGCTCCTGAATAGGATATGTTGCAGGTATGCTTGCAGGACATTGATCTACTCTCTGGGCCAGAGCCCAGGATTTAGCTGAGCAGGATGAGGCTTAGCTTGAGGCTTCAGGTTTAGATTACTTAGCTTTACTTTTAGATATTGACTCTAGAGTTCATAGCACTTTTCATTCTTGTTGATTCTGGTACATTATGATATCTAGATTTGTGGATTATGGTGATCTTTCTGGGATACGTTGTAGATGCTGTGATTATATACTTTCATGTTTATCTGGTTAGTTTTCCCTAGCTTGGTACAGCTTACTTCATTGTGTCTAACAATGAAGGCTGGGCGTGTCCGACTCGTGTCCGATTATTCGGGAGCGGGTCGTGACATGTTTTTAGTGGTAGCCCATGCAGGTCTATCCTAATGGTACCTAGGTCTTAGCGTACTATTGGGGGACTTGATTACACTAGGGAAACTTGATCACAGCATAGGAAAAATCAGAAAATAAGGGTATATCAGGTATATCAGGTATTTTGATATTCTATAAACACTTGTTGTATTTAGGTCTAGGTTATTTTAACAGTTTTCTGTTTTTCAGATAGTTTTAAAAGCATGCGACACCAGAACTGTTGATCCACCTACACTTGAAGGTTTCGAGCGTCCACTACCTTCTATCACCCTACTATCCCCATGGATAGTACGTAGTTGACGGAGACGTTTGAAGAGTCCCTTGACAACCAGAGGGAGCATGCCAGACACCGAACGCATATCTTGTACCGAGGAGCATATCGAGGACCCGGGGCCGCTACTGAAGATCATCTATGTCTTGAGGATCAGACTCCTCTGAAGATTAAAGTCATCAACCAGGAGATCCAGCTCGTAGCACATTCAACAAAACTGAAGCTCGGGAGGAACATGAAGACTTATGATGAAGATAGCAACTACTGTGGATCCGTAAAGCGTTGCCACACTCAGACATCGTTTCTTCAGTCACCTCAGCGGGAGATCCAGATTTAGATCCAGTCAACGATCATTTGTATTTTCTATCGTCGCCGGGACACCACTTCGAAGAGTGCCGCAAAAGACGAAAGCTATGCTTGTACTGCTGATCGCCTACCACCAAGTCAAGGATTGCCCAGAGACCATTGATCACACTGCCCAAGGACGAGTATAAGGAGCACCAGAACTACAGCAAGGGGACCAACCTTTTCAGATTCAACAACCACATGGAGCATTAACGCGTGGACCAGCCTACGACAGAACAGTTGAAGAAGGTTGAAGAGATTCCAGTCCCGGAGATACACTGAAGATAGACTGAAGACAGAAGATTTCTTTTGCATGGTTGGGAAAACCATGTATCTTGATTAATCATCTAGTCTTTTCTTAAATTCCTCCTAACACATTGATCATTTCTTGAAACTTCTTGTTTCTATTTTGGAACCTTGATTGATGTTTGAAACTTATTTCAAGATATTGTTTCATATTCGACAAACTTGTTTCAGACCCACATTTCGATATTTGATTGAAATCCATTATTCGATACCGGTTGCACATTCATTCATGATCTTGTTTCCTAGTGATGGATCATATTTGTAAATTTTGTTCATTAATTATCAAACTTCGTGTTAATTGAGATTTTAATCACTTATCGAGATTTCATTTCGAAATCATATTCCTCATTCGAACTTGTTTAAAGCTCCGTCCTATGCAGACATTGTTGCAAATACCTTTGAGGGTTTTGAAGATTTCGTTTCCTATTCGAGACTTGTTTCCTCATTTATGACTTTGATTTTCTAGTCTAGAGTTGTTGGTCCACTATTTTGTTTCGATCTTGTCTCCTATCCAAGATTTGCTTGTTTAATGGACACTTGTTCCTACTCGTTTATTGATATTCTGTTCGTTAATCAAACTTGTACTATTCGAGAATTATTCCTATTTGAAATATCATTCTGAAACCTTGTTTAAACCTTCGATTCTATTGATGCTTGTTTGAGATTCTATTTCCTATTTTTGATTTTATTCGGAAATTGTCCACTATTTACGATTTTGTTTGCTATTGAGATTCGCTTGTTTCATATTTACAATCCAATACCTTGTCTCCTATTGGAATCTGTTTTCTAGTCACTATTCTAAACCTTGTTTCCTTGTTGAAATTTTCTATTCAAGATTTTATTTCTTAAATTGAAACTTGTCTCCTATCTGATACCTTGTTCAGTTTATCCTTCGAGACTCTGTTATCCCTTCGGAATAACGTCCCATATATGGAATCTTGTTACCATTCCAGATATCAGTTAAAATTTCGTTATAATTTGAAACTTTGCCATGTCTGAAATTTTAAATCTCCCTGTTTGCCCTTTTGTACTCACTACTCTTCGATTGGATTCCATATTACTTCATAGTACCTAATAAACCCTTGTATTCTAACAGACAGATAACCTCACCATTTTTGTGACTTGAATTATTGAAACTCATTTTGAATTCCTTGAAACTCTTTTGAAATACCTAGGGATAAAGTCGAAAGGGTATTCGATGACCTACCATGGCATGACAGTTGTGCGCTGCAGCCATTAGCTAGATTATGGAGACCGAAAGTTCACTGCAGCCAGTAGCGCACTGGCGGGGCAGGAACTCTAAGTTGAAGTGATTTCAGACATTCATAGGTTTCGGGTATTATGGAGACTTGTCCTAAATTCTTCATGTCGTGATCTCTTGAGTTGCTTCGTTGATGATTGTTGGAAAATGGATATAGTGCACAGAATATTCGATGACATATTGTTATTTGAGTCACAGAGCCGAAAGTCCACTGCAGTCAGATATATACTGGCGAGGTAGGGATCTAAGCAAAGTGATTTCAAATACCTATATGTTCCTGGGTATCATGGAAATTATATTCCTTTTTTATATGATTATTGGTTTTCAAGAATCACAAATCCTTGCACGTTTATCCTGATATGATACTGTATCTCCTGAGTATCTCGTACGTTTTCTCAATCAAGCCTTGCTAACCTTCCTTTAATATTTTATCGTAAGATCATTGAATTCCTCAAAAATTATACATTTACAGAGTTTGATTCCATACTTCGTTGTGTCTTGTCTAACTCAATCTTAAATCATGTCTATCCGACCATGATTTTCCTATCTTGTCCTAGTCCACTGGTGTTAAACTATCGATTTTGATCGTATTTAATAGTTGTGTCTTCGTGATTTTGTTCCTCTAAGTTGTAATTGAAACTTCATTCTATCTTGTGCCTATTTGATTCTTGATCATTGTTAGATCGTGTTATCCCAACTTTTTGTGTGTAATTATCGTATTTAATCTCAAAGGCTCAGGGCGTCTCAGAGTTGTATAGGATCGGCAGAAGCATTGGACGGACAGCAGCAGACGGGCCACTTGAGTTCGCGGTTGGAGATAGAGTATTCCTGACGATCTCACCAACTAGGGGCGTCATCAGATTTGGCAGAGGCGGGAAGCTCAGTCCGAGATTCATCGGGCCTTTCGACGTGATTGCGCGGATCGACGAGGGTGGCATATCGACTGGCGCTTCCAGCTAGCTTGGAGGGAGTTCACGATGTCTTCCACGTATCCCAGCTTCGACGATACATTCCAGACCCGAGCCATATGGTAGACTATTCAGAGCTGGAGGTGGGCCCGAGATTGACTTATGAGGAGCAGCCAGTAGAGATCCTCGATCGGAGGGAGAAGCGTCTGCGGCACCAGACCATTCCTCTCGTTCGCATCATGTGGAGACACCACTCTCCGGGAGAGTCCACATGGGAGCGCGAGGATGAGATGCGAGAGCGCTACCCTGCATTGTTTACTTGATTGTACTCTTGTATCTTGAATTTTCAAATTTTCAATAAATAATTCGGAGTGTTTTCGTAAATCAATTTCGATGTATTTCTGAATTTCGAGGACGAAATTTTTTAAGGGGGAGGTATTTGTAACTCCGTTTTCCTGAAATTTAAAATTTCTTTTAAAGCCTTATTTTATTTTGATTTAACTATTCTTAATTGGTAAATACCTTATAATTATTTCTTTTCCTTGTTCTTTCTAATTGTTTTTTTCACTTGACCATTCTATTTAACCAATGGGCTGGACAAGCCCATTTCTTAACTGGTAGAAGGCCCAAAGGCTGCCTACCTATTTGAACTACAGGGTTCATTGGAAATTCCTGATTCTCTATTTTCTCCCTGCTAATTCCTTTACAATTCAAACTTCGATTTCTACTGCCACCTCGACCATGTGGAGTAACGACTCCTGACAATTCGAGAGCGCGCCAATTTCCTCTCTAACCGCTTATTTAAGCAGCCTCCCATCATCATTTTTCCAATCATTCCAGATCTAGAATCTTTCTTTCTCTCCAAGTTCCACAGAGCGGAGCTCTACCATTGCTTCCCAGAGGAAGAAGAAGAAGCTGAGGTGAGCTAAATTTCTTCATCGAACCAATCTTCACCTTCAAATTGTTTTGGATCAAGTGGTGATCTAGACTTGGATCGAGATCGATTCTAGTAATTCTTGTTCTGTTAAAACCAGAGTGGTTGCAATCATGATGTTGATCAATGAACAATTGGTGGATCTTCGAGTATTGATTTGAGATCTCTCATCCGATTAATTAAATTTGAGGTGAGTTCTTCCAGTTCAGTAATTTTGTTCAATTTAGTATAGAGTTGCTCTGTCCTTGATCTATGAACATTCGAGTCAATTTGAATGTGTTGAGGGGATGAACTATATTTTTTCTTCTCATAATCACCCACTGTTTGATGAAATGTTGCAGAGATCCTTGTCCACTTCTTGATTGGTTTCAGGGATACGATCATCATACTGCAGGTAAATTTCCTTAATAATATAGTTCTGGTGTGGATTAACTAAGAATGGAATTGTTATACCAGTCATAGTATGGGGTTTCGATTCATTGAACTGAACCTGGGTATTTCCATCGAATGATTCTCAGGGACAGTCTTGTGACTCGGAGATTTCATACTATGTTGGCTTGAACATGATACTCTTGTACCATACTCAGTTCATTATTTAAACCTGAGATGGTATGAGCAAATCGTATTGTGTTGTGTTTGGTATTTGCACATACAATATTGGTTGAATATGAGGACAGTTGTGTGGGTTGGAATGCATATCATGAGGTTATATTTTCCACTGGGGACTCCATATACTGTCTGGGTAATTGGTGAACTTGAGACTATGTAACTGAGCCATTTTATTCATTGGACATTCCTATTTCTATATTGGTTCAATGGACTCATGTGCCAATGGGATACTGTGCCTGGGAATATTTCTCAGTGGCTACCTAGCAGCCATTGGGATAAACTTGGTGTCTATGGCATGTGATGACTGAAGAATCAGTCTCAGCCCCTTGGGAACAATTGGTTGGGTTAACATCAAAGTTGGGAATTGTTGGGACCACTACAACCTATGATGTTTCAAGCTAGTTGAAAACTGAGGTTGTTTAATAGCTTCTCAGACAATTGGTTGTGATTGGAGACTATTGTTTCATAATTCCTTAGGATTATGTTAACAATTGTTCTGCTCATGTTTCCTAGGAATTTCTGTTAATTGCTTCCTGGGAATTTCTGTATTTGTTTCCTGGGAATTTCTGTTATTTGCCCCTGGGAATTGAATACTGTTATAAGCAAGTCTTTGGATTATGGGTTAACCTGATCCTTGAATTCATAAAAATCTCAGTTGAGAGTCTCAGGAAACTGAGAAGTCTCAGGAGGGTATTTATCTCAGGAACCTGGGATTTTGATTTATTCAAGGACCATTTCTAGTCCTGAGTTTGGGGCTTAATTATGCAGTTATGGTGAGGAACTGAATGTTACAGTAGGAATTACCAAGTTTTGAGACTGGTTTAGATTACAGTGAACTAGATGTGATGTGGTTCCCTTAGTTTTTGGCTTTCTAAACTTGAACTGTTCGACTGCTTGATACCAGTTTTCATCAAATTGATCCTGGAGTGGAGTTTTATTTTGAGTTCATTGAACTCAGGAGCCTGAGATTGTACCCTGTTCAGTCAGAAATCTGAGAATTCAGGAGGAAAGTGGGATGTTTGGGTATATCCTGTATAGCCTATTTTGGTTTAAACCATCTTTTGAGATTTGAGTTCAATTCAACTTGAACCCTGCTTCAAGTTTCTTTGTAACAACTCAGGTTTCACTGAGAAGTTATGAGGACACTGGACTCTCATTTTGGCACTTAGAAGACTATTCCCAAAACCTGAGAACAACTTTTTAGTGCTATGTTGTCTAAAATGATGATTCATCTGATAACAATCTCAGTACACCTGTGTACTGTGTGCAATGTTGAATCCTGGGGGAAGAATGATTATAGAAAGGTTATTAGATTCAGTCCTATTTTGTTTTATTTTCCTTGTGATCTATGGAGGAGCCTGGACATTAGTTCAGGGACCTGGGATATTTAACCAGTCTGTTTCAGGAAAAACCTGAGATGTTCATTCTCATAATTTCAGTTCAATTGAGCTTCAGATTTTTGGATGGCTTTTCATTGGTTAGATCAAGACTCTTTTAACTGTTGTCAAATGGTGATCACTTGTAAGTAATTTTAGGTTCACTAAATTTCCTTTAGTTAGAATAAACCTGGGAACAATGCATGGGTTAATTCATTCCAAGCGTATATCTATTGAAATGGATATATTTCCTTTAGACTAATAACTTGACTGTATTGAAACTTATCTCAATTATACAGCTACTTTGTAAGAATAGTTTAAATTAATGTTTTAAGTATAATTGTAGGAGTTTATTTTAGTATGTTAACTAAGGATCTTGTATTTAGATTTGAGGTAGTGGTTAAAGGATAGGTTGAGTAGAGGTTTTGATTAAATCAGGATTAGAACTTGTGATAACCAAATGAGTTTATACAGAGATTAACCAACTTGTACACATCATTATTTCCATACAGGAGATCATCCAGCTCTTTTACCTACTTGTACCTTCCTGGAGCAAGGCAAGTACACTCTATAGTTTTGATCAGTGCATTTTTCTTGTTCTTTATTGCTGACACACTGCGACACATTCATGATCTTTCTGGCTTGTTCTTCATGATCTTACTTGTATCTTGGGGTGGGGAAATACTCTAGATATGTGACCAAACCCGGATACTTATTCATGATCTTTAGCTTAGGCCTCACACAGTGCACACGGGTCCTAAGCCGTACCTTATATGATCTTTCAGGATCTTTTCATGCTCTTTCATGGTCTTATCCAAGCCGGTCACATATCATAGAAGTATTTCAAATTATAACACACATGTTCAGGATTTTGTTCTTACATTAGTTTCCTATGATCCTGATCTTGATATATGCTATAGTCGTGATCTTTCCTGTATCTTTATAGTAGTAGTTCATGTTCTTCATGTTCTTTACATACCTTGTTCTTATCCTGTTCTTTCAGCATTTACTTGCCATATCATGATGTTATTGTTCATTACCTAGAACTGTACTTTCCTCCGCTCCTGAATAGGATATGTTGCAGGTATGCTTGCAGGACATTGATCTACTCTCTGGACCAGAGCCCAGGATTTAGCTGAGCAGGATGAGGCTTAGCTTGAGGCTTCAGGTTTAGATTACTTAGCTTTACTTTTAGATATTGACTCTAGAGTTCATAGCACTTTTCATTCTTGTTGATTCTGGTACATTATGATATCTAGATTTGTGGATTATGGTGATCTTTCTGGGATACGTTGTAGATGCTGTGAATATATACTTTCATGTTTATCTGGCTAGTTTTCCCTAGCTTGGTACAGCTTACTTCATTGTGTCTAATAATAAAGGCTGGGCATGTTCGACTCGTGTCCGATTATTCGGGAGCGGGTCGTGACAGATACTGCAGGTTGACATCATAATCCACAAGTAGCTCTAGCCACCTTCTCTGATGCATATTAAGATCCTTCTGGGTGAAAACATACTTCATGCTCTTGTGATCGGTAAAAATCTCTACCCTATCTCCATACAAGTAGTGTCTCCAAAGCTTTAGCGCAAACACCACGGCTGCCAGCTCCAAGTCGTGGGTTGGGTAATTCCTCTCATGATCACGAAGTTGTCGTGACGCATAAGCTATTACCTTCCCATGTTGCATCAAAACACATCCTAAACCTCAGCCTGAAGCATCACAATACACTGAGAATCCTCTGGTCCCATTTGGAAGTGTGAGAATGGGTGCCGTCATCAAGCTTCGCTTCAACTTCTCAAAAGAATCCTGGCATTCTGCTGTCCAAGCAAAATGAACATCCTTGCGGGTCAACTGGGTCAATGGCGCTGAAATCCGAACAAAGTCCGAAACAAATCGTCGGTAGTAGCCGGCCAATCCAAAAAAACTGCGAACTTCTGCGACTGTACTGGGCACTGGCCACGACTCAATAGCCACGATCTTCTGGGGATCTACCTCCACTCCTCCTCGGGTGATATGACCCAAGTACGAAATGCGATCGAGCTAGAACTCGCATTTACTAAACTTGGCATACAACTTGTGCTCTCTGAGATTCTGGAGGACAACTCGGAGATGCTGCTCATGCTCCACTTTACTCTTGCTGTAGACCAGGATATCGTCTAGGAACACAATCACAAACTGATCTAAATGAGGCATAAAGATGCGATTCATGAGGTCCATGAATACAGCCGGCGCATTGGTTACTCCAAATGGCATCACAAGGAACTCCCAATGCCCATACCTAGATCTGAAAGCTGTCTTTGGGATGTCCTGCTCTCTGACTCTGATCTGATGGTATCCTGATCGTAAGTCGATCTTCGAAAACACTGCTGCCCCTAGGAGTTGATCAAACAAGTCATCTATCCGCGGGAGAGGGTATCTGTTCTTGATTGTTACAGAGTTCAAGGTACGATAATCCACACATAATCTAGACATACCATCCTTTTTTTTTCACAAGAAGCATCGGGGCTCCCCAAAACGATCCACTTGTACGAATGAATCCCTTGGTTCTAAGTTCTTCAATCATCTTGTACAATATCTCTAGCTCTGACGGCGCCATCCTGTAGACTCTCTCTGACACTGGGGCTGATCCGGGAATCAAGTCGATAGTGAACTCGATCTCCCGCTCTGGAGGCATCCCTGGAAGCTCTTCTGGGAAAACATCTGGAAACTTTTCAACTATCTGGGGTAACTGTATTGTTGCCATCTGCAACACTGGAGGAGAAGGTTCAACTTCGCCTCGGGAGAAGGAAAACTCCGGCTCGCCTGGAATGCTAAAAACAACCCTGCCAATGTGGCAGTCTATCCTAGCATACTGGTCCCTCAACCAATCCATCCCTAAGACCACATCATAATCGGCCATTGGGAACTCTATCAATCTAGCGAGAAATTCTCTACCGCTAACTACGATCTGATACGAGGAAAACACCCTATCTACTCCCACAAGTCCGTTACCAGTAAGTATATTGAGCCTTACTGATAATGACTCGGGCTCCAGTCCTACCCGTGTCACGAATCGTGCAGACATAAATGAATGCGAGGCACCAGAATCAAATAATACTGAAGCTGGAAAGGTGTTGACGAGAATAGTACCTGCCACAACCTCACCTGGTGCTATTCATTCTTCTCCCATGGTCAAGGCCAGCACTTGACCATGTCCTCTAGGTGCGGGTCCCCTCTGTTGAAAATTCCTCTGCCTGCTCTGGATCAGGGCTTGGGCATACTGTTGCGGTCTCTGCATCTGGAATGCCTGGGCCTGCATCGGCAATGGCCTCAGAAACGGGTACTGCAACTGCTGCTGCTGGACTGGTGCTGGTCCTCTAACTGAAGGACTAGAGAAGGCCGATGAACTCCCCATGTTCGGGCAGTTCCCAACCTTGTGTTCCGGGGCACCACAAACCAAGCACAAACCCTGTGCTCTGCGACACTCTGATACCACATGTCCTGGCTTCCTGCAGTGTGAACATTCCACTGCGGAAGACTGCTTCTGCTTCTGCTGCTGAGGGTGCGTCAGGATGGAATGCTGAACCGACGTCACTGAGGCCGCCCATCTCAGAGCTCCAATAGTCAAAGCCCTGGCTGCCGGGGCTGGTATCGAAGACTGATTCATCTGACCGTGGGATCGCTTCCGACCTTCGGTCCTATCTACGATCCTCTGGAAGGTATACGCATGCCTCCTAGCTGCTCTCATTACTGCATCAAAAGTCTGATGCTCAAACTGCTCTACTGCCAATAAAATCTCTAGGTGGAGCCCCTGCTGGAACCGCTGGGCTCTGTCAAACTCGGTCGCCACCAAGGTGGGAGCAAACCGACTAAGCTTGGAGAACTCGGCCGCATATCCATCGATCGTTCTGCCCATCTGCTTCAGATTGGTGAACCTCGTCTGTAGGTCATACCGAGCTACAGCATCAAAATACTTGGTCTGGAATCTCTCCCTGAATACTGCCCATGAAATAGGGGCCACTAATCCATCGGCCTGCGCTGCCCACCAGCTGCGGGCAAGATCTAGTAACTGCAGGCGCACCACGGCCACCTTCTCGTTCTCTGGAGTCTTGGTTGCTTCTAGATTCACCTCTGTATCCTGAAGCCAAGCATCTGTGGCGATCGCATCTTCACTGCCATCGAAGAGGAAGGGTTCAAGCGCTTGAAGTTGTTGGCCGCGCTATTACCCTGATGACCTCCTCTGGTCAAAGCATCTGCCACCGCCTGGTACAAGGCATCTCCACGACGATCCTGGGAAGCTAATAGGGACCTGATGAGACCCACCAAAGTGCCATTATCAGGCTCTGCAGGCTGGATGGGCTGAATTGGTGGCTCTCCTCCGGTAGGCATGACTCTGGAAGCTACTCCTGAATGTTGGACTTGATCTCCGGGTTGCTGCTGGTCTGTAGAAGATGCTCCGCCTTGTTGATCGGCAGGTCCAGGAACAATGTCGTTGAAGAAGACGACATAGGGAACAATAAGAAAGGACCAGGACAGATCAACGATACAAGCATGTGATCAGGTCAAGATTACAGGGATCCAGAAGATACGAGCAGAGATCAAGGGCGAGTACTGATTGAGACATCTATTCCGTAAACCCTCACATATCTTGATTTACAACACCTGCATGGGCCACCACTTAAACCATGTAACGCCCCAGAACTAGAATACTGGAGAGCGGGGGCGTACATAGCCAGCTACGTATATTGAAGTGCAACCCACCTCGCTATAAGGTCACGGCTGTCTAGATACATGAGGGTTTAACTACAAGCCAACAGTCTCCTATGGTCATGAACAAGCCTATTGATGTCTCAATCACAAGTAAGTAAGTAAGTGTTACAAGATGTAAGATCCAAATATACAATGGTAAGGCATCCCAAATAATACATATTCAGCTGATCATGAAGCTAGTCGTTACAAAATGTCAGGACTAGCAAGAGTTTAGTCATACATGATCAACCCTAGGATCCGTCAATCATGTTATAGCCCGTAGGCAGACAGTAAATAAGGTATAATACGAGCTAACATGTGCTCGCCGGCTAAACGTCTCAAAAGAATAATTTTACAATAAAGTGGAAGGACAAAAAGAAATCCACTCGTTGCCAGGGTTACGCCTGGTGGTCACCATCTGGCTGAAAGACAGGTGGATCCTCTAGTGCTGCTCCGATAGATGGCCACACAAAACCAGCTGGGTCAGACCCCAGAAAGAGCAAGTGCCACAAAGGAGGCTTCACTTAGGAACTAAAACCAGCATATC
This sequence comes from Iris pallida, assembly GCA_029216955.1. Taxonomy (NCBI): domain Eukaryota; kingdom Viridiplantae; phylum Streptophyta; class Magnoliopsida; order Asparagales; family Iridaceae; genus Iris; species Iris pallida. The sequence goes on along the minus strand of JANAVB010034837.1, from coordinate 99,270 downwards.
ATAATAGAATATTAAAGATAATAAATAAAGAACTGATAATAATAGAGATAACAACAGTAAACTGAGTACGAGGAAACCATTCAAGTAGCCAGGTCACAACCCTTAAACCAAACAAGGACCGGGGTTGTAACCCTTCACCTGAATAGAAACACGTCTCAAATACTATTGGTACAGTGAAGACAATAAACGAAGAGAGGACAGAGAACTGCTCTGGGAGCCAGGTTACAACCCTTAAACCAAACAAGGACCGGGGTTGTAACCCTTCGCCTGAACAGAACTGGACCCCTGATCTTTATTGCTAAGGCCAGCATAAATAATCATTGATAAGGTAATAAGACAATAAACGAAGAGAGGACAAAGAACTGCTCCGGGAACCAGGTTACAACCCTTAAACCAAATAAGGACCGAGGTTGTAACCCTTCACCTGAACAGAACTGGACCCCGATCTCTATTGTTAAGGCCGGTATTAATAATTAATCATGCTTGTTGAAGTAAGGTAAAACATGACGAGCATGGCATCGGGTGCAATAAGATAATAAACGAAGAGAGGACACAGAACTGCTCCGGAAGCCAGGTTACAACCCTTAAACCAAACAAGGACCGGGGTTGTAACCCTTCGCCTAAACAGAACTGGACCCCTGATCGTTATTGTTAAGGCAAGTATCAATAATCATGTCATGTCACAATCTTGCACAGGATCAGGATAAGACTAAGCTGGAATTAACTCCATCCAATCAATCACGGCCAATCAAGAGTACGGCTTGATATTTTTAACTAACTAGGGTTACCACAGCCTAGTTACTAGCAAGATGCAATGAGATTATCCCAACAGCCACAAGCCCTGCAGACCATTCGATTATCTGGGTCGAATGTCCATTTATGAAGGGTGCACCACATGACTGTGTGCTGGAAATGTGTCCTACTCGTCGGTAGGATACAAGTCCACTGAATGCGCCCAGATAACGGAATTGCCTGTAGCTGGGAATCTCTTCATGACTACTGAATCATTCTAGTTAATTAGCCTTAGTCAATTTCAGTAGGTACCCCTGACCGTGGTACTCAGGGATCCCCATCCTAGACATGATGCAAGACAGTACCAGTTTATTTGTACAAACACAATCGCCCACGATATCCAGGTCTTTCATACTTGTCATGCCGTGCTAGCTGTCACAACAGCATATCGAGGTGTTACTTATCAAGAGTGTGCCATGACGGGCCACTATCGTGTTATATCCTTACATCATTATAAATGAGAAAAGTTGCATAAATAGTTAATAACATATTCTGGAAGCCAAGGAAAAGATCTACAACTTTCATGTTGGGAGGTGGGAGAAATTCTGGCCATAAATCAGCCAAATAGGACAAAAAAACAACCCAATTAGACACTATGCGGCCAAGGGTGAATTGGAGGCTCATGCGGCAGTAGATGGGTACTCATCTATACGGCTGAGTAGATGGGTACTCATCTATGCGGCTGAGTAAGTGGGTACCCATCTATGCGGCTGAGTAAGTGGGTACCCATCTATGCGGCTAAGTGAATGAATCTCATGCGGCTGGGTAAGTGGGGACCCATCTATGCGGCTGAGTAAGTGGGTACCCATCTATGCGACTGAGTAAGTGGGTACCCATCTATGTGGCTGAGTGAATGAATCTCATGCGGCTGGGTAAGTGGGGACCCATCTATGTGGCTGAGTAAGTGGGTACCCATCTATGCGGCTGAGTGAATGAATCTCATGCGGCTGGATGAATGAAACTCATGCGGCTGGGTAAGTGGGTACCCATCTATGTAGCTGAGTAAGTGGGTACCCATCTATGCGGCTGAGTAAGTGGGTACCCATCTATGCGGCTGAGTGAATGGGGACCCATCTTCTCAGAAAACCTGAGAATGATGGCCATGGAACCCTTAGCTTCCAAGCTCCATAAAACCTTCACCGTAAGTCCAAATTTGGACTTCCATAGGTCAAAATGGGGTAGAACGAAATTCTCTACAACATGGAACCATCAAAAGTTGGAAATAAAAATGTTAAGTAGATCAAAACCCAAGAAATCTGAAAATACTATAAACTTAGATCTACACAAATTGAGCCATAGAAATTAAAAATGCCAAGTACTAAAGTGTTTTAGAATGCTGTGAAGAAGAGAATGGAACAATAAAATTTGTGTTCCTCCATGAAGCAAGATGCACTTGCCTAAGCTCTCTCTCTCTCTCACTCTCCTGGTGGTTGAAGAAGTAATGGTGGAGAAGAAGAAGTAAATGAAGAGAGAGAATGAGGGGAAAGGATTAAATAAGAAGGGTGGTGGTAGGTAGGAGGGTTCACCTTGGCTCATGATGAACCAAAGTAAACCAAGTCAGCCGAACCAACCCAAGAATAAACCAGCTAATGAAATGCTAGAATAAATTAAGCAGGAAGACATACAATACGGGTCAAATTACGTATACGTATACCAAGATACGCAATACGAACCGCAGGCATTACACAAAATAATCCTAAATGACTGACAGTAAATGCTGAAAGTCCTTAAAAATAATAAACCCTTAAATATTAAATACATAAAAATATCCAAAAAAATCTCAAAAAATATAAAATAGATAAATAATATATTTAGGACTACCTCGAGACTATAGTGACCCTATAGTGGAATACTGTACCTGTAGACTTAGGTACGACCTCCTTGTGATTCTAAAACAAATCCTAAATAAAATAAAATAAAAATTCTAGGAAGCAGGTGCTACAGAAAAGAAGGGTCTGTCCTCCCACCTTTGCCGATTTGCCTATTATTTCGTCGAGCCGATGCAGCTCGATTCTTTAACTTTTTTCTACGGCCAATTCATTTGACTTAGACTTTCGAGCACTTCGTGCTCCTTTGAAAAAGTTTTATCCTTGAAAATTAAGAACAAAAACCTATCTCTATCGAATAAGGATGGACAATTTTCCTTCGTATTCGTTTCAAGCTCCCACGTCTTCTCCTCGACAGAATTATTTCACCAAAGCACGCGGACCAGATAAACAACATGATTTCATAACACATTTTCCTTTGTCCAAGGTTTGAACAAGTTTTTCTGCGTAAAACAAGTCTTCTTGCACTTCTAACTGACCAAAATTTATCACGTGACTCGGATCATGCACGTACTTCTGCAGTTAAAAAACATAAAAAATATCATGCACTTTAGCTAAGGTTAGTGGTAGCGCGATCTGATAAGCGACTGGTGCAACTCACCTGAGAACTTCAAAAGAACCAACAAATCTCGGGCTCAACTTTTTCTTTACGCTAAATCTCATTACTCGTATGGATGTTACTTTTAAAAATACATGGTCATCCACTATGAACTCTAAAGATCGTCGATGAGTATCCGTATTATTCTTATATCGAGTTTGCGCAAATAAAAGTCTTTCACGATGTAGCTCCCCTTCCCGGAAATTTTAAAATATTTTATTATTATTTATTTTATGGGTTTACAAATGTTCTTAATATTATTTTAGAATTTACGAAATAATTTCTAATTATTAAAATAGAGGTATGAATTTATATTTTATTATTAATGGTGCTTTCCCATATTGGAACAATTTTGACCCAAGGGTGCGTGGTAAAGATCACCCATCGGGACAATTGTTATTATTTTATTTTATTGTTATTAAGGTTATTTTGTGAAAGATTAATGAGCATGTTCATTCCATTTAAATATTATTGTTAGTATTATTATTATCATTATTAAGTTGATTTGTGGTAAATCAAATATATATATATATTTATATATATATATATATATATATATATATATATATATATATATATATATATATATATATATATATATATATATATATATATATAGATATAAATGTGCTATCCTATATATAGATAATAAGATTATTAGTATTTATAATATTTTAAGTATTTTAAGTTTTGAAATTTTAAGGTTATATTTATATATATATATATATATATATATATATATATATATATATATAGAGAGAGAATGAATATATGTGTATGTGTATATAGATAAATATATATACGTATATATACAAGAGTTGCTAAAAGAAATGGAAAAAGAAAAAGAATAAGCAACAGAAGCAGAAGTTATTAAGAAGCCTTAACCCAGGCTCGACCCACTTCAAAGTCCCCCACCCATGAAGGCTAAAACGAGCCTGTAGCAGAATATATATATACTCGACGAGTATATTTGGAGATTGACAGTTTGAAACTTCTCTAATCCTTAGCCTAACCATCGCGCCGCCGACCCAGACGACCCCCCCACGCGCGCCACCTCCGTACGCCACTGCGGGCCGCCGCCGGCCGGCTATGGACGTCGCGCGCTCGCACGTGCGCAGGATGGAACGACAGCAGCCTGTATCGAAATGTGCAACATCGTCGTGCAAATTCTTCGCGACCGATCGATCATTCGACGGGCCGTTTCTTCAGGTGAATACCTAACCTAACCCTCTTTGTCTCCCTTCAAGTAGATGTAATTATTTAGCGATGTACGTGTGGTAAATCGAGTGCCAAAACTCGAAAAAATCTGCTTACAAACAAAGTAAAACCCAGTCAAAATGCCCATATTGGGAGGCCGATTCTGGTCAAACCAATGACCAATTTAGAATACTAATTGAACAACTATTTAGACAACATGTAGGGCTTCCTAACCTATTTTGTATTTTTAATTTTCATGAAGCATACGCAGAGAAAATAGATTTCAAAATAGAGATTTTACCATTAAAAACTGTTTTTGAAAACTTTAAAATTCTTTCGATACCACGTGCGTCCTGCCAAATCGGGCAACGTTGTCGCGAACCAAAAGCATCGAAAGGTGCGTAACGGCTTCGTGGTCGTGTGGGCTTTGACAAAATTCAAATTGGTCGCGTGTGCGCGACGAATTCGATGTGTATCCGTCAAAATTTACCGTATCAGCCTCTGTGCAAGTTTTCTAATTACTTTGTGCACGCTCGTCAGATCAAGACGAAACTTACGCCAACAGGACCGTATAATTTTTTTGGACCTGTATACCAAGTTTGGTTCAATTCTGAGATAGTGAATCGGACGCCGTTTTACGGGCCCCACGGTCCGACTCAACGGGCGATTTTGTGCACGGCCCGCCGGAATCCAACTCTGGACATACGGTTGGGTTCATATCGGAAAACTAGACCTGTTGACATATAGTTTGATGACTTTAGAGACCATTGACTCTGTCATGCTTTTCGGCGCAAAGCGGGTCCAACGGCGGACATCGTTTTTGTCCAAAATTACCATTTTATCCTTGTGTCCAGAATAGGACTTAAGGACAGGCAATCCTACCTAATTTGACTATTCTGAGAACGTTGATACTGTTTATCTCAGTATCTGGAGACTTTTGCATGTGTTGACTGATTGTGGCTCATTGAGTAGTATAGTATTATTGGTTTCACCAGCTAAAGACCTCAGGCAATTGCACTTTCTGATTGCTTTCGATTCATAATAGTCTTTCCATTTCATGTTTATACATATATCTTGCTGCTTGTTGACACGCTCGTTACACGGAGTAGTCGGGAGGGGAAATATCTTAGTAGACATGTAGACTGTCAGATCCTGTATTTCGACTATATTTCGTATTTGGAGGATTTTTGAAATTGGGTATTTTTAAAATTTATTATTAATTATTGGAGGTGAATTTTCTCATTTTTATTTTTGCTACTATTATTTTCTTGATCCTAAATCTACCCTTTTTCACAAATATCTAACCTAACTCCCTCTCTCCTCCCTCACATTTCCCACTCTCACACTCTTCCTCTCTCCTCCCTCTCTGTCGGCAAGAGAACACCCCCCCAATTCCTTTCTCTCTCTCAGCTCATCATCCCTCTCCCTCAACTCTCTCTCTCTCCCCTTCTCTCGAGCTCCCCTCACCCCCTCCCTCTCGGCCTCCTCCCATGGTTGCGGTCACCCACCACTGTAGCCGCCGCTACTACTTCAGCCACCACCGCCATGGCGACCACCCCCATCGTCGCCATCGCCTCCCTCGCCACCATCGCCCCCGTCTCCAGCCCTCACCACCGCCGCCATCACCCTCCAGCACCGCCACCGCCACTGCCATCAGTCACCTCCACCACCACTGCTTCCCTCCACCACCATCTCCATGGCCGGTCACCGCCACCCCTTCGCCGTGGCTGCTCCCTTCGGCCGCCAGAACCACCGTCATCATCTCCGCCACTACTTCCTGCCGCCACCATCATCATCGTCGCCATCTCCATCCTCCCTCCGCCGCCGCGAGCCCCCTGCCGCCGCCGTCGACCCCAGCTCCGACGCCGGTAAGCCTCTCCTCCGGCCTCCCCTCTCCTTCTGTCTTCTCCTCCGCCCGGAGCTGCCGCGACCTGGCCGAGCTCCGAGCTCCTCTGTCCCTCTCTGTGTACTCCTCCGCCTTCCCCCCTTTTCCTTTCCTGGCGACCATCATCGCCGTCGAGCCTCGCTGGCCGCGCCAGCCTCGAGTGGCGGGTCGCCCTTGGGCCCCGCGCTACTCGAGCAGTGTGCAGCCTTAGGAGTCGCGCTCTCCTCGGGCCGCGCGCACGCTTGACTTGCGTGTTCCCTCGTTTCTCATGCTTCTCGGGATGTGTGCCTCGATTTGTGTGCTGTCCCGTTTTCCGTGCACCTCGATCCACGCGCTGCCTAGGGCAGCGGGACGCCTCGAGCCCCGCGCTGCCTCGGACACCGTGCCACCTCGGTTTGTGTACCGCTTCATTTTTCGTGCCTCGGCCTTTGTGCCTATCTTGATTCTCGTGTCGCATCGATCCGCGTACACGCATAGACTTGTGTGTCGCATCGGTTTGCATGCCACCTTGGACTTTGTGATATCTCGATTTGCGTGTACGTACGGATTTATGTGCCGCCTCGATTGTGTGCCGTATTGGACTCTGCACCTTTTCGATTTGCGTACACACATCGATTTGTGTGCCGCATCGATTTACGTGCTCCTTGGACCTTGGTTCGTCTCGATTTATGTGCACGTCTCGATTTACGTTCACATTTATGTTTCTTGTTCGTCTCGATATTCGAGTTATCTCGATTCTCGTGCGCGTCTCGATATACGTACGCATCTCGATTTGCGTGCCCGTATCGGTCCGCGTGCCTCGATTTCCGTGCCAGATCCCTGCGCTGCTTGCGGGACCCGTACGGTATAGCCTCGTGCCATTCTAAGTGATTTTGTTATTATTTTATTATTTAATTCTAATGATTGTTTATTGTGTGTTCTGAGGATCTCGATTGGCGTGCTAGCTTGGATTGCGACTGCCGAAGACTTGCTTACCTAGCCGAGCCCTCTAGGCAAGTATCCCTTGCTCATCGATGGCTCTTGCCCTCTCTCCTGGATTTTATTTCATTTAATTAATTTGTACTTGTAAATTTTATAACCATGATTAGTGTAGCCTAGTAGTAGATCTGCCATGATGATAACTTAGGATAGCTTGGTCCAATACCGGGATAGACCGTATCGGACAACTCGGATGGGTCATCCACACCTCCGAGGACACGAGCACGACTCACTTGTACGGATTGTCCCTGTATGCCCCGTGTCCGACTCGCGGTCGGGTAACGGCTCTGGCTAACTCCTCCTGTGGCTGTGATTGTGCTTGGGTTAGAACTATAGACATGTGTTGTGGTGCGCCCTGCGAGGCGGTTATTTTATTATTATGCATGTTGGCTTGGCGCCCAGTACGTATTGTAGTGCTGCTGGAGGCCGAGACATTAGTGGTATCGGGTTCGATTGATTTTCCAGTACGCCTCGTAGCACTGCTGGAGGCCGGGGCTTAGTGTTCTCGGCTATCGACTTGTTCCCAGTACGCATCGTAGTGCTGCTGGTAGCTGAGACTTAGTGTTCTTAGTCTGCAATTCTGCGATTCCGTGGCGGGTTGCGCCGAGTGGTTTTAGCCCCTATTCGTAGGGTGCTCCCATCCAGATTACAAAGGAGATTCTGCCGGATTTTTCCAGAATTCCCAGCTGGGAATTTGGTTCGAAGGATTAGGCAGAACCATTCCTTTGGTTTGCTGGACTGGATTCATGCATGTTCATCTTGTTATAGTATACCTGATCCCATTGCCTGCTAGGTAGACTCTATACTAGATTAGTCGCCTAGCTCCTGACCTGTCTTGTCCGTCGGATAGCGTAAGGAGAGCGGTTCCACTCGAGAGACGGTCTGTAACCCTGGTCCTTGTTTGGTTTAAGGGTTGTGGATTTGCTCCAGAGCGGTCCATGTAATCCTTGCCACTTCCGACGGCATTTATTACCGGACTCTTGTTCCCTGACCCTCCATCCTAGGAGTTATCCTAGTTCAGTCAGATAGAGCTGACAGTTGTCCTATGTATTGGGAGATGTGACTTGTGGATATGACTGAGAATTGAGTATTATGGAGAGTACGATCTTGGGATATTGACTTGGTGGATCTATATGGATTCTTGGATTTTGGTGATTTCGAATATTTCGTGGAACGAGGAGAATATCGAGGGTATTATTATATGATTTTTACTCGACTTTCCAAATGCCCAAAACCTGGTACCCTTATGTATTCCGGTATATGGGAAACCTGGTTTGATTACTATGTCTTGGTAGTTGAGGGCTCGTTTTCTAGTGGCTGGTGATCATTGACTTGGAGGATTCTTGTGAGCCAGAGGGCCTAGCGTTGCTTATAGTGATTAGCTTGGTATTTGGTTATTGACCTTCCTGACATGATATTGATTTCCATTGTAGATAGGAGACTCCTGATAGTTTGATAAGGTGAATGGATCGACTTGATGATTTGAGCTGTAGGTTCCCATGTGTACTTGAGAGACTTTTATAGTGGAGATTTTGATCTTATAACCGACTTGATATCCATGTCACGATTTGGGCATGTGACTTCTTGTGACTGATAGGTTTGACCTTGTTCCTGGTAATACACGATGACCTGGACCTATCTTGATTCTTGATAGTGGCCCGTAGAGGTGCACTCCTGACTAGCACTCTGGACTTGACAGTAAACTTGGCATGTATACTCTTGATTCTTGATAGTGGCCCATGGTGGCACACTCCTGACTAGTACTCTTGACATGACATGTTTACTCTTGATCGCTGTTGCGACAGCCAGTCCTGACTTGCTAGGTATGACCTTGTCTTGACACCGTGGTTGATTTTCCTGATTGTGCTTGTACAAACTACCTGTCTCGTCTTGCATCATGTTTAGGACATGGATTCCTGGTTACCACGGTCAGAAATTCATAATGAATCTGACTAGGTTAACAACTAGATTGATCAAGTAGCTCATATAGATCGAGGTATTCCGGCTACAGGCAATCCCGTTATCTGGGCGCTCATGGGATTTGTAGCCTGTCGTCGAGTAGGGCACATTTCCAGCACACTGTCATGTGTTGCACCCCTTCAGCTAGCTATTAGGGTACATTTGTCTCCCGGGCGATGTACCCACTATATATTATATTCGTCCTGGATAACCTGGATAGTCTGCAGGGCTTGTGGCTATAGGAATACCTCAACTGCATCTTGTTAGTAATTAGGCCTGTGATAACCCTAGTTAGCTAATAATAGCAAGCCGTAGGCATTGTGTGGCCGCTTGTCCTTCTGTGTTGTTCGGCTTGTGGCCTGCTAGCCAGCTGATATTGATTTCCAGCTGGCAATGCAGGTGTTAGTGGATGCTAGGGAGATTGTGATTGTGTTAGCTTTACTATACTTGTGGATTGTTATCGTGCATTGGTACCGCACGATCCCTTACCTTTATTTACTGTTTTTAGATATTATTCTTGTCATATTTTATCCTGCTGGTTTTCTTCGCCCGTCCTTGAGCCTTCCTTTCTGGTACTTGCTGCGGTTGGCCTGACCAACCCTAGATTGTTCCCAGATTGTCTGAGACCGACCCGGTGGATCTTCCAGACTTGACTTGGAGGGTGTGCTTCAGTTCCAGACCATGCTAGGAACTGTGGGAAGGTATACTTGTCTACATTATTATCCTGTACTGTAGATTCCAGATTTTCATATGAGTATTTCCTGTTTTTCATATGACTATCTCTCTTGATATTGTTTCATTGTGATTTACCTGTGGATATGAGATCGGATTTAGGCCATAGATTGATTACATGCTAGGATACCCAACCAGACTGGATAGCCGTCATCACCGTATAGCGTATTCGTACCTTATACGGTGTAGCTGGCCGTGTACGTCCCCGTATTCCAAAACTGGGGCGTTACATGGTTTTAGTGGTAGCCCATGCAGGTCTCGTTTTGAGATTTTGTTGGGTATCACATGATTATTGATCTCAGTCCACTATTCCTTGGTATTTCCACTTGTTACACTTGTCCTTCGCTTCCTTGAACCTGTGAACTGGCCCTCATCTCTACTTGGACCTATCTTGCTTGGCCATGTCTTATTCGTGTTATCTACCTCTGATCCTTGTTTGATAGATATGATCCTATAGTTGGTCATGTCGATCACCTTATTTGATGAGATGTTATCTCCATCATTGGGTTACATGATTATTTATCTTGGGTTCTGTACTCTCTACCGGTGTTTCGCCTTGTTTGATTTTCTGTTATCCATTTCGTGCGTTGACTTCGTGTTGACTTAGTATCCTTATTGCCTTCTTCGAGCGTTGGCTTGATCGCTGCAGCATGAAGATTTCATCAGGACTCTGAGGTCGGATATTTCAGCATTTGTTGAGCATCCAGTGGATTTTCTTGTATCATTTCAGCTCCTTTGATTCTGGACAGTTCCACAATCATGATTATTTATTTCAGATTATATTTTGATTATAGATATATTTTCTATATATCATGTTTTGACATGGATTTTGGTTTTGATGCATTTCCTAGGAATTTATCCGGGTTGTTGAATGTGTTTTTGGATGGATATTACGATTTGACATGGATTATGAGTTATTATTTTGTAGAATTATCATGTTATACTGGTTAGATATTTTATGATTTTAGTGACTTGGACATTTGAGTTGTAGATTTGATTTATTTTGGGTATTTGTCAAGAGTAACTGGATGACCCTAGTATACCTTGACGGCGTGGTAACGAAAGTTGCAGCCGCTCGATTATAGTGTCATGGTGAATCTTTTGCAGCCATTCCGGATGGCGTGGCAGGGAATGACCATGGCCCACATTTTTTGGATATTAGGAAACTACGGTCATCGGTTCGAGACATATATCCTGTGTTTTACGATTTTATGCGGATTCTTATGCAGTTGGGATTTTACGTTTTTGGACATTGTTTTCGATATTTTGTACTTGTTTTGATCTATGGGGCTATTTCGTCCATCCGAGATTTTTTGATTTTCGAGATTCTTTCGATGTTTTGGATTTACCTTGCGAGTTGATTTATTTAGCTAGACCTTGTTCTCCTTGATGTTTTCATATTGAGATTTTGTGCATTTCTTGTTATATTACTTAGTTTCTGTAAGGTGGGTAGAGTTTTAATGGCAGATATATATGTACTAGTTTTGAAAATCCTATTTTGATCATTTTGAAATTTCGAGGACGAAATTTTTGTAAGGTGGGTAGGATGTCAGATCCTGTATTTCGACTATATTTCGTATTTGGAGGATTTTTGAAATTGGGTATTTTTAAAATTTTATTATTAATTATTGGAGGTGAATTTTTCTCATTTTTATTTTTGCTACTATTATTTTCTTGATCCTAAATCTACCCCTTTTCACAAATATCTAACCTAACTCCCTCTCTCCTCCCTCACATTTCCCACTCTCACACTCTTCCTCTCTCCTCCCTCTCTGTCGGCAGGAGAACACCCCCCCCCCCCAATTTCTTTCTCTCTCTCTCAGCTCATCATCCCTCTCCCTCAACTCTCTCTCTCCCTCCTTCTCTCGAGCTCCCCTCACCCCCCCTCTCGGCCTCCTCCCATGGTTGCGGTCGCCCACCACTGTAGCCGCCGCCACTACTTCAGCCACCACTGCCATGGCGACCACCCCCATCGTCGCCATCGCCTCCCTCGCCACCATCGCCCCCGTCTCCAGCCCTCACCACCGCCGCCATCACCCTCCAGCACCGCCACCGCCACTGCCATCAGTCACCTCCACCACCACTGCTTCCCTCCACCACCATCTCCATGGCCGGTCACCGCCACCCCCCCTCGCCGTGGCTGCTCCCTTCGGCCGCCAGCACCACCGTCATCATCTCCGCCACCACTTCCTGCCGCCACCATCATCATCGTCGCCATCTCCATCCTCCCTCCGCCGTCGCGAGCCCCCTGCCGCCGCCGTCGACCCCAGCTCCGACGCCGGTAAGCCTCTCCTCCGGCCTCCCCTCTCCTTATGTCTTCTCCTCCGCCCGGAGCTGCCGCGACCTGGCCGAGCTCCGAGCTCCTCCGCCCCTCTCTGTGTACTCCTCTGCCTTCTCCCCCTTTTCCTTTCCTGGCGACCATCATCGCCGTCGAGCCTCGCTGGCCGTGCCAGCCTTGAGTGGCGGGTCGCCCTTGGGCCCCGCGCTACTCGAGCAGTGTGCAGCCTTCGGAGTCGCGCTCTCCTCGGGCCGCGCGCACGCTTGACTTGCGTGTTCCCTCGTTTCTCATGCTTCTCGGGATGTGTGCCTCGATTTGTGTGCTGTCCCATTTTCCGTGCACCTCGATCCACGCGCTGCCTAGGGCAGCGGGACGCCTCGAGCCCCGCGCTGCCTCGGACACCGTGCCACCTCGGTTTATGCACCGCTTTGTTTTTCGTGCCTCGGCCTTTGTGCCTATCTTGATTCTCGTGTCGCATCGATCCGCGTACACGTATCGACTTATGTGCCGTATCGGTTTGCGTGCCACCTTAGACTTTGTGCTATCTCGATTTGCGTGTACGTACGAATTTACATGCTGCCTCGGTTGTGTGCCGCATTGGACTCTGTACCTTTTCGATTTGCGTGCACACATCGATTTGTGTGCCGCATCGATTTACGTTCTCCTTGGACCTTGGTTCGTTTCGATTTACGTGCACGTCTCGATTTACATGCACGTTTATGTTTCTCGTTCGTCTCGATATTCGAGTCATTTCGATTCTCGTACGCGTCTCGATATACGTGCGCGACTCGATTTGCGTGCCCGTATCGGTCCGTGTGCCTCGATTTCCGTGCCAGATCCCTGCGCTGCTTGCGGGACCCGTACGGTATAGCCTCGTGCCATTCTAAGTAATTTTGTCATTATTTTATTATTTAATTCTAATGATTGTTTATTGTGTGTTCTGAGGATCTCGATTGGCGTGCTAGCTTGGATTGCGACTGCCGAAGACTTGCTTACCTAGCCGAGCCCTCTAGGCAAGTATCCCTTGCTCATCGACGGCTCTTGCCCTCTCTCCTGGATTTTATTTCATTTAATTAATTTGTACTTGTAAATTTTATAACCATGATTAGTGTAGCCTAGTAGTAGATCTGCCATGATGATAACTTAGGATAGCTTGGTCCGATACCGGGATAGACCGTATCGGACAACTCGGATGGGTCATCCACACCTCCGAGGACACGAGCACGACTCACTTGTACGGATTGTCCCTGTATGCCCCATGTCCGACTTGCGGTCGGGTAACGGCTCTGGCTAACTCCTCCTGTGGCTGTGATTGTGCTCGGGTTAGAACTATAGACATGTGTTGTGGTGCGCCCTGCGAGGCGGTTATTTTATTATTATGCATGTTGGCTTGGCGCCCAGTACGCATTGTAGTGCTGCTGGAGGCCGAAACATTAGTGGTCTCGGGTTCGATTGATTTCCCAGCACGCCTCGTAGCGCTGCTGGAGGCCGGGGCTTAGTGTTCTCGGCTATCGACTTGTTCCCAGTACGCATCGTAGTGCTGCTGGTAGCTGAGACTTAGTGTTCTCAGTCTGCAATTCTGCGATTCTGCGGCGGGTTGCGCCGAGTGGTTTTAGCCCCTATTCGTAGGGTGCTCCATCCAGATTACAAAGGAGATTCTGTCGGATTTTTCCAGAATTCCCAGCTGGGAATTTGGTTCGAAGGATTAGGCAGAACCATTCCTTTGGTTTGCTAGACTGGATTCATGCATGTTCATCTTGTTATAGTATACCTGATCCCATTGCCTGCTAGGTAGACTCCATACTAGATTAGTCGCCTAGCTCCTGACCTGTCTTGTCCGTCGGATAGCGTAAGGAGAGCGGTTCCACTCGGGAGACGGTCTGCAACCCTGGTCCTTGTTTGGTTTAAGGGTTGTGGATTTGCTCCAGAGCGGTCCATGTAATCCTTGCCACTTCCGGCGGCATTTATTACCGGACTCTTGTTTCCTGACCCTCCATCCTAGGAGTTATCCTAGTTCAGTCAGATAGAGCTGACAGTTGTCCTATGTATTGGGAGATGTGACTTGTGGATATGACTGAGAATTGAGTATTATGGAGAGTACGATCTTGGGATATTGACTTGGTGGATCTATGTGGATTCTTGGATTTTGGTGATTTCAAATATTTCGTGGAACGAGGAGAATATCGAGGGTATTATTATATGATTTTTACTCGACTTTCCAAACGCCCAAAACCTGGTACCCTTGTGTATTCCGGTAGTTGGGAAACCTGGTTTGATTGCTATGTCTTGGTAGTTGAGGGGCTCGTTTTCTAGTGGCTGGTGATCATTGACTTGGAGGATTCTTGTGAGCCAGAGGGCCTAGCGTTGCTTATAGTGATTAGCTTGGTATTTGGTCATTGACCTTCCTGACATGATATTGATTTCTATTGTAGATAGGAGACTCCTGATAGTTTGATAAGGTGAATGGATCGACTTGATGATTTGAGCTGTAGGTTCCTATGTGTACTTGAGAGACTATTATAGTGGAGATTTTGATCTTATAACCGACTTGATATCCATGTCACGATTTGGGCATGTGACTTCTTGTGACTGATAGGTTTGACCTTGTTCCTGGTATTACACGATGACCTGGACCTGTCTTGATTCTTGATAGTGGCCCGTAGAGGTGCACTCCTGACTAGCACTCTGGACTTGACAGTAAACTTGGCATATATACTCTTGATTCTTGATAGTGGCCCGTGGTGGCGCACTCCTGACTAGTACTCTTGACATGACATGTTTACTCTTGACCGCTGTTGCGACAGCCAGTCCTGACTTGCTAGGTATGACCTTGTCTTGACACCGTTGTTGATTTTCCTGATTGTGCTTGTACAAACTACCTGTCTCGTCTTGCATCATGTCTAGGACATGGATTCCTGGTTACCACGGTCAGAAATTCATAATGAATCTGACTAGGTTAACAACTAGATTGATCAAGTAGCTCATATAGATCGAGGTATTTCGGCTACAGGCAATCCCGTTATCTGGGCGCTCATGGGATTTGTAGCCTGCCGTCGAGTAGGGCACATTTCCAGCACACTGTCATGTGTTGCACCCCTCCAGCTAGCTATTAGGGTACATTTGTCTTCCGGGCGATGTACCCACTATATATTATACATTCGTCCTGGATAACCTGGATAGTCTGCAGGGCTTGTGGCTATAAGAATACCTCAACTGCATCTTGTTAGTAATTAGGCCTGTGATAACCCTAGTTAGCTAATAATAGCAAGCCGTAGGCATTGTGTGGCCGCTTGTCCTTCTGTGTTGTTTGGCTTGTGGCCTGCTAGCCAGCTGATATTGATTTCCAGCTAGCAATGCAGGTGTTAGTGGATGCTAGGGAGATTGTGATTGTGTTAGCTTCACTATACTTGTGGATTGTTATCGTGCGTTGGTACCGCACGATTCCTTACCTTTATTTACTGTTTTTAGATGTTATTCTTGTCATATTTTATCCTGCTGGTTTTCTTCGCCCGTCCTTGAGCCTTCCTTTCTGGTACTTGCTGCGGTTGGCCTGACCAACCCTGGATTATTCCCAGATTGTCTGAGACCGACCCGGTGGATCTTCCAGACTTGACTTGGAGGGTGTGCTTCAGTTCCAGACCATGCTAGGAACTGTGGGAAGGTATACTTGTCTACATTATTATCCTGTACTGTAGATTCCAGATTTTTATATGAGTATTTCCTGTTTTTCATATGACTATCTCTCTTGATATTGTTTCATTGTGATTTACCTGTGGATATGAGATCGGATTTAGGCCATAGATTGATTACATGCTAGGATACCCAACCAGACTGGACAGCCGTCATCACCGTATAGCGTATTCGTACCTTATACGGTGTAGCTGGCCGTGTACGTCCCCGTATTCCGAAACTGGGGCGTTACATAGACTACCCAGAAACATCCCCAAAATGTCTATTCTTGAACGCTAGCAGCTGCACATGACACGTGCAGTGAGCCGGATTTACCCCCTAGCCTTTCACATGTCGAAACAGATATTTCATACCACATAGGTAGTTGTCTTTTATTTTCCTATTTTTCTCCACCGTGCCATGTCATCAGTTCTCTCCAGTTTTCATATCTCATATATTATTTTATGTCTTGTTAATTCTATTGTATTTTTGCATTATCGTCGGTTTATGTACTTGTTCCATTCCTAACTGGAAACCAATATTTTTCAGGTTTAGCCGTGATCACTCTTAGCATTGGGAAGGCTTGGGTATGCTGAGGTCAACCTAGAAATAGAAATCAAATGTATCAAATTCATTAATTATAAAATCTTGTATTTTCTTTAATTATAAATGTTATAAATGTTGTAAAAAAATTTAGAAATGTGAATGAGGACCAAATGTTATTTTGAGCATTTATTTCTTGCGGGCTTGACAGCGTTCTACCGCCAACTCTGCGGCGTAGGCTAGCTTGGATACGTCTCGTATCCGAAAAAGCAGGTACGGGTCATGACAAGTTTTTGTAGTGGCCCATGCAGGTCAGTCTTCGCAAAATATTGCGAACTCGTGATGGTACGTTAGTCGTACTATTGCGAGCCTGCACCTAGGAAATGCTCATTCACAATTAGGATTAAAATAATTTAGGAGAATAACTAGGACTAGGAGTCCCTTGTTCAAATTGACCGATGGGTAGTTAAGGTTATTAGATAGGCCATGCAATTTAGATAGCTTGCTATATCCCTATAGGTACACTATTACTTTTGATATGACAATGTGATCTAATATGGATATACTATTCACTTGGTAAATTAGGCTTACCTCAATTTTTCTTTTGCTATATTTAGATATAAATCTTATAACATAAATTAGAATTGCCTGTTTTTAAATTATACTTTGCTGTAAGGAACTGGTTTATAATTTCTGATATTCATATACGAACCTCGAGTTAGATTTGATTCAAAGTCTTCCCTCAGCCATTTGAAATACATATGAAATAAATGTTAGGATGTACTTATTTTCCTTGTCTTCAGTTATTTCCTCCCCGGTCAACCTTTTACTTTAAGGAATGAGACTTATAGGCAGATGTTTACGCTTTCTAGCATAGTCAATTAGTTTGAATCTCTAGCATCTCCTTGGATTCCTTAGGAATATAGTTAGAGTAATTTAACGACTGCGATGACTAGATAGCAGCGTACTGTCGCCAATTACCTGAGAGCAGAGAGTGTGGATTCACTGTAGCCAGCAGCGCACTGGCAAGACACAACCCACAGAATTAAAATTATTTTAAAGAATCATAGTCTATGGAACATTGCTAAAACTATGTTCTCGTTGACCTTTTTAGATCTTAGATACCCTTGTGACAATATAGAGTAGAGTACCTGATAGCTTATCACCTCTAAATCACGGAACTAAGGGTTTTCCCCAGCCAGAGTATATGGGCGAGGCATAATTCTCGGTAAAATGATTTCAGATGTGACTACAAGTTTAGGATACTATAGAGGATAGGGACTGTCCTGTATGACCCTAAGATCCAAAACCAATACTAGTGTAAGTTTAGTAAGTTGAGTAGCATGTCTCCCAACCTAGCGTTATGTAGTTCTTGTGATCTATTGACAGGGTAATTGACTGACATTAATAGGTTTACCTTGAATATAGAATTTAGAGATCCATAACCCATTAGTCGACCCAGGCTTTATGGATAGGTAGATAGTAGGATGAATGTATAAGCAAGAACACCGGGTAAGGTTTTGATTCTCTCAAAACTCGAACTACTTATTTCCTCCTTCCAAAAATCTTGCACACTTATATTTTGACTATCTTGACCAATGCTGCTATTACAGCCTAGTTTTGTAAGCTTACTCTTTTATCGAGCTTGCTTCGAGACATTTGTTTATTAGGGACGCCCACTAACATATTGTCTAATCAGAATCATAGTATTACGGTCTGATCAACCATGATGCATTTGGTTCGCTCTTCATTTAATTATATTACGTGGATTGAGATGTTGATGTCTCTATGATCTCATCCATGACTGCTTTGACAATTTCTCTTGAATTATACCTTCGCCTTTGAATCACGTAATCATATTCAGTGACATCTCTCTTGAACTCTTTATTGTTTTTGTCTTTCACTGAATAGAAAGACGAAAGCTCGTAATTGATAGATAGATACAGAGTATTTCCCATGGCTATGATAGTTGTATACGCAAGTGTAGCTACCATCGGCCAGCCAGTGACTGGAACCTTGCCTTGAGTTACTCGTCCTCCCTTCGACAATAAACCTACTATCCTAATATTCTAGTCATTGGAGTCTGAGAATGATTAAGATCTTTCCCTTGATCAAATGCCAACCTAGGAGACTATCTATTCCCAAGAGACCGATTGTAGTGAGCCTCTAATTATTTATTGAAGCTTGCTTTAACTAGAACCCTTGTGACAATAGTCTGGCAGGTTCGACACAAATAGAAATTTACGACTCGGTTGTTAATATCTTTTCGAATGATGTGCCTTAGAGTTGGTTACCTTGTCGATAACTCTTGTACCCTATGGACGGGTAGATCATTCTATTTTATCGACCATGTGTCATTGTATACACTCGTTTTCTATTATTTAAGGAACGACCCTTGACTTGACTTATATCTACCGTATCCCGTACGTCGTGCCTTACCCTTTATTAGCAAGAGTCGAGGTGCAATACCCAGACTTCAAAATTCTTTTAAACTTATTCTAAGGTGGGTAGACTATAAGCCTTCTAAAATTTTTAGGATATACCAGGATTACCGAGTGATTAGAACAACTTCCATTAGGATGATGATTAGTCCCCTTGGACTCCCACTTTTTATTTAGATCATTTTGTGTTCCCGGCCGTGCCATTAATATTCGGAGCACGAGACCAGCTGTTATCTTCCAACAAATTTTACATGTAAGATCTAGACGAGTCCACCTTCATCTAGGTATACCATGTCCCACTCAAACCCGTCCCCTTGTACTCTATTTTTGTAGTACGACTTTCAGGTCTAAAAGGATTAGTTATGACCCTTACCGTAATACCGGTATACTTTCCGACTCTCCTTAGAGCCTCAACCTTGACTCAGTACATTCGACCCAATATGTGGTTGTGATCTACTCGAAGTCTACTACACCCATGCCACTAGTATGCCACCCAATTGAGACCTCATGTGCTACTTAAACACAAAGGTCACGGAAGGCGTATTTCGGGCTTTATGAACCTAGCTAACCAACCTGATGGGCAACTAGCTCAACCCCTTCAATAGAAACCTATTCTAGAATACCCTAATCTAGTAAGAATAGCAGGCAAGATACCTTGCTATTATATTCTGCTTATTTTCTGCCATTTAGCATGCTGATTTAGTTTTATTTTCTTACTTATTGTCATTTTCTGCCTTGATATATTTTAATTGTCTAGTTTTATTCCTATTACTTTAATATTATGCATCGACTTTAAGTTAAGAAGACAACCCTGTGTTGTGATGCATTTATTGGCTTTGACACATGTGCTACACGAGTCACGAATCTCATATAGGTCTCGGACTTGCGTAGTTGGCTGGCCACCGATACGTGAGGACGTGCGTTAGGAAATAACTGGTAATAGAGTTGTATGCTGGAAGACTTAGCAGTTATGAGTGGGCAATGGACGGGGAGAACATGATTAGAAGTTGACTACCACCCTATCTATCGTAGACTCGCTCGCTACTGAGGAATGATAGGTAGACTATATGCTATAGACTCGCTCGATACTGAGGAATAGTATATGGTGTTGTGACTCGCTACTGAGGTATTGTACTGCATTGCTATTTTGTTGACTTGACCCGGTAGTCATGCGACCATGAACTGTTTTTAAAATGCATTCCACTTAGAATTATTAGGCAACCTTTATCCGTAGGTGTATGCACTTTTCCATATGGTTGTGTACTATACCGTTCATGGCTTGGAACAGTATTTTGTCACGAACTAGTGTGCCACACCTTGTCCTTGTTTGGTTGTAGGTGTGGTTCACTGCTTCGATGATGAAGTGCTGAACCATGTTATGATTCGGATTATTGTGAGCAGTTTATATTCAGTTCATATGGCATATTTTTCTGTCTCTTGTTATGTCCCGCTGAGGACCTGGTGATCTCTCCAGGTGTAGATGGTCAGGATTACCCCAGGAGCATACATGATCCTCCGAAGTCCAGCACGCAGGTCCTCAGCATATCCTCCAGTGTCTGTATCGTCCTCTCGGACTGCCCATCTGTCTGCGGGTGGTACGCCATACTGAACTTGAGCCTACTGCCCAACTCCTCCTGCAAGCTCCTCCAGTAGTGGGATGTGAATCTGCTGTCTCTGTCTGACACGATGCTCACCGGCACTCCGTGCAGGCAAACTATCTGCTGCATGTATAGCTCTGCCAACTTCTCGGTGGAAATCCCCACCTTGAAGGGTCAGCAGACAAAGAAAAGCAACCTGTCCGCTTTGACAAAGCATTGAAAAAATCCTCATCTCTCAGACTTGAAAAGCCATATAATTTTGATATACTGGCTCAATTGGCTAACACTCCAGCGAGATTGTCAATCTTTGAACTCTTACGTCTCTCAAAAGAAACTCGAGAAACGTTAAGTGAAGCTTTGATGCAGGCTGATGCTTGTCTTACTCTCCTCAAGAAGCCTGAAAAGGAGCCTGTCAGCTGTACACATTGTCATAGTCTATATTTTGGTATAGACTCAAGCTTGTCAATTATCAAAATGGGGGAGATTGTTGGTCCATTACCTAATGGTCACACCTGATTTTTGATAAATCAACAATGACTTAAGTCGATACACAAAATATACGAACTGCTGCTAATATTTCATGACAAGTGAAATCAATATCGAAGAACGTACTGTATCTACAACAAGTATTCAAGTCGTCATCTAAAAGCAAAATCGAACAGGAATCAGATCGAGTTATTTTACATTTATTATGTATTTTATCCTTTATTGTATCATTAAAATCTTGTCCAGTCCATATAGATTACAATCCAAGGCTCATCCAACCAACGAATGATGCCAGATAGGGAACTCATTAAGACCTAGTAAAACCCATCCAGACATACCACCATATCTGGACTATAAAACCGAACTATTAAAATAGGTCCCTATACCGAATACGTAGGCTCCACCTCTTAGAATGTGCATTCATTCGTAACCCTTATTCCATCTACCTGGGAGTCACGATACGACCTTGTGTTGCACTATATCCCTTTCTCGTGTGTTTAAATAATCACGGGAAAGATCAAAATCTTGATTTCTCAAATTTTGTTCCATTATAAAATTTTGTTCAAGTAAAATTTTGAGAACAAAACTTATGTATTGCATGGATTGCAAGCCCCTCTAGGGAACGAAGAGTTCTTCGATTTAGCAAGTGACTGGACTAGAGTAGCCCAATCTAGCAAATAAGGCAATGGTTCGTAAACTTTCTTTCTATCTGCATCATTGGATACACTCTACCGCTCTTAAAATTTTATATTTGCCCTTGGTTATTCTTCCTTATCTTCCTGTCCATCCTATTGCAGAGCAATGAATGGTCATGTTTATTAGAATTTATCAATATTTATTAGCTACCTGTGTAAAATTATTGCTTGCTAAATTTTGGGTTACTGGATAGATACGAGAGGATTATAGATACCATATGCCTAGATATTTGTTATTAGGTTGTTAGCAACCAGTTAGAAGATTTCGAGATTTTAGTTGAGGATTAGTGTGACCAAAGGTGGGTAGAAGTCCTGGAGGCTATATGGCTAGGAGAAGAATACAAACCATTTTTTGAGGAATAAAAATTTAAGGAGATTAAGGTTCAGGTAGACTGCTTATTGAATCTTAAGAAATAGTTATGGATTAGAATTTCGAGGACGAAATTATTTTTAAGGTGGGTAGATTTATAGCTCCCCTTCCCGAAAATTTTAAAATATTTTATTATTATTTATTTTATGGGTTTACAAATGTTCTTAATATTATTTTAGAATTTGCGAAATAATTTCTAATTATTAAAATAGAGGTACAAATTTATATTTTATTATTAATGGTGCTTTCCCATATTGGAACAATTTTGACCCAAGGGTGCGTGGTAAAGATCACCCATCGGGACAATTGTTATTATTTTATTTTATTGTTATTAAGGTTATTTTGTGAAGGATTAATGAGCATGTTCATTCCATTTAAATATTATTGTTAGTATTATTATTATTATCATTATTAAGTCGATTTGTGGTAAATCAAATATATATATATATATATATATATATATATATATATATATATATATATATATATATATATATATATGTAGATATAAATGTGCTATCCTATATATAGATAATAAGATTATTAGTATTTATAATATTTAAAGTATTTTAAGTTTTGTGAGTTTAAGGTTATATTTATATATATATATATATATATAGAGAATGAATATATGTGTATGTGTATATAGATAAATATACATACGTATATATACGAGAGTTGCTAAAAGAAATGGGAAAAAGAAAAAGAAAAAGAAAAATAATAAGCAACAGAAGCAGAAGTTATCAAGAAGCCTTAACCCAGGCTCGGCCCACTTCAAAGTCCCCTACCCCTGAAGGCTAAAACGAGCCTGTAGCAGAATATATATATACTCGACGAGTATATTTGGAGATCGACAGTTTGAAACTTCTCTAAACCCTAGCCTAACCATCGTACCGCCGACCCAAGCGACCCCCCCCACGCACGCCACCTCCGTACGTCGCTGCGGGCCGCCACCGGCCGGCCATGGACGTCGCGCGCTCGTACGTGCGCGGGATGGAACGACAGCAGCCTGCATCGGAATGTGCAACATCGTCGTACAAATTCTTCGCGATCGATCGATCATTCGACGGGCCATTTCTTCAGGTGCATACCTAACCTAACCCTCTTTGTCTTCCTTCAAGTACATGTAATTATTTAGCGATGTACGCATGGTAAATCGAGTGCCAAAACTCGAAAAAACCTGCTTACAAACAGAGTAAAACCCAGTCCAAACTCCCATATTGGGAGGCCGATTCTGGTCGAACCAATGACCAATTTAGAATTCTAATTGAACAACTATTTAGACAACATATAGGGTTTCCTAACCTATTTTGTATTTTTAATTTTCATGAAGTATACGTAGAGAAAACAGATTTCAAAATAGAGATTTTATCATTAAAAACTGTTTTTGAAAACTTTAAAATTCTTCCGATACCACGTGCGTCCCGTCAAACCGGGCGATGTGGTCGTGAACCGAAAGCATCGAAAGGTGCGTAACTGCTTCGTGGTCGTATGGGCTTTGACGGAATTCAAATTGGTCGCATGTGCGCGACGAATTCGATGCGTATCCGTCGAAATTCACCGTATCGGCCTCTGTGCAAGTTTTCCAATTACTTCGTGCATGTTCGTCAGATCGAGAAAAAACTTGTGCCAACAGGACCGTATCATTTTTCTGGCCCTGTATGCCAAGTTTGGTTCAATTCTGAGACAGTTGAATCGGACGCCATTTTGTGGGCCCAACGGTCCGACTCAACGGGCGATTTTGTGCACGGCCCGCCGGAATCCAACTCTGGACATACGGTTGGGTTCGTATCAAAAAACTGGACTTGTTGACATATAATTTGATGACTTTAGAGACCATTAACTCTGGTACGTTTTTCGATGCAATACGGGTCCAACGACGGACATCATTTTTGTCCGAAATTACTGTTTTGCCCTTGTATCCAGAATTGGACATAAGGACAGGCAATCCTAGCTAATTTGACTATTCTAAGAATGTTGGTACTGTTTATTTCAGCATCTGGAGACTTCTGCATGTGTTGACTGATTGTGGCTCATTGAGTGGTATAGTATTATTGGTTTCACCAGCTAAGGACCTCAAGCAAGTACACTTTCTGATTGCTTTTGATTCATAGTAGTCTTTTCATTTCATGTTTATACATATATATTACTACTTGTTGACACGCTCGTCACACGGAGTAGTCGGGAGGGGAAATATCTTAGTAGACATGTGGACTACCCAGAAATATCCCCAAAATGTCTATTCTTGAACGATAGCAGCTGCACACGACACGTGCAGTGAGCCGGATTTACCCCCTAGCCGTTCACATGTCGAAACGGATATTTCACACCACATAGGTAGTTGTCTTTTATTTTCCTATTTTTCTCCACCATGCCATGTCATCAGTTCTCTCCATTTTTTATATCTCATATGTTATTTTTAAGTCTTGTTAATTCTATTGTGTTTTTGCATTGCCGTCGGTTTGTGTACATGTTCCATTCCGGACTGGAAACCAACATTTTTAAGGTTTAGCCGCGATCACTCTTAGCATTGGGAAGGCTTGGGTATGCTGAGGTCAACCTAGAAATAGAAAGCAATTGTATCAAATTCATTAATTGTAAAATCTTATATTTTCTTTAATTATAAATGTTGTAAATGTTGTAATAAATTTAGAAATATGAATGAGCAGCAAATATTATTTTGAGCATTTATTTCTTACGGACTTGACAGCGTTCTACCGCCGACTCTGCGGCGTAGGCTGGCTTGGACACGTCTCGTATCCGAAAAAACGGGTGCGGGTCGTGACACACGAATCAAGCAAATCTTCTGGACAGTATGTAATACTAATTCTGGACTAACACTACCAAAATATAAGGTTTTAGCGACGGCACTATCCGTCAGAAATTCGTTGGTAATTCACTTTATCGACGGATTTTCGACGGATACGGGCTGAAAAAATTCGTCGGGAATAACCTCGTCGCTAAAACTAGCTCGTCGCGAGTCCGCCGCTCTGCGACTAATTAGCGACGGATTTTCGTTGGCAAAATAAAAACTTTTAGCGATGGCGTACCGACGGCTTTCTGTCAAATACGATAGTTTAAATTTTAAATATATTCATAAAATTAGCGACAAAAAAGTTATCGCTAAATCGTCGCTAACCGTATATCCGAGGGTTTCTGATACGCAATATTCGTCGCTCAAAACGTTGCCATCCTCGACGGATTAGCGGCGGAATAGCGACGGATAATACATCGCCACCCTTCTGAAAATCTTCCATATATTCCAGAATATGAGCGACGGATGGTCCGTCGCAAAATTTTTCCAGAAATAGGCCGACGGACAATCCGTCAGAAAACCATCGCTAACTGCAAATGTCAGTCGATAACCCGTCGGTAATCCGTCGCTACCTACAAAAGTCCGTCGGCAAGCCGTCGATAATCCGTCGCTAACTGAAATATTTTTGAAAAAAAATTACAGGAAAGAGACTATTCCCTGTAATATAACATATTCAGCATCTACCATACACAAATATAACATATCCGACATCCAATATATCCAACAAATATCCATATTGCCAACACAATATCTCCAAACATCCAATATATCACAACATACACAAAAAAATATCCAACACAATGACCAACAAAATATCCAACACGATATCCAATACACTATCCCAACATAAATAGCAAAATATCCAAACATAAACAACCCAATACAAATACGAAGGCTCAATCTGGTTGCGTTGAGACATGTACCATTCTATCAGCCACTTTGCAAAATATCCAAACATAAACAATCCAACACACTGCCTCAGAAAAGACCATAAGTCAGACGATGAATCCTCACAGCCAGGGATCATAGTTGCGTTGAGGCATGTACCATTCTATCAGCCACTTTTCATATGAAGGCTCAATCTGGTTGAGGTCTTCTGTAGGGACAGGAGGGTCGGTCCCGATACTACTAATCTCTGACGATGGCTCCTCCTTAACTTCAACCTTGGGAGCAATCTCTTCTCTGATGGTCATCGGTTCTTCCTTGACCTCGACCTTTGGTAACACCTCCTCCTTAACAGTCACCGCCTCTTGTTTGACGACGGAGACTTCCTCCGTGTTGACCTCCAAGGGTTCCTTGCCTCGGCCCCTTCCTCGGCTAGCAACACCACCTCGGGGAGTCTTGGGAGGCATCTCTCTGACAACAGAAATTTTTATAAAGGGTAAGAAATTTACTCAAATTATAAAATAAATAAGAAGTTTATCAAAATTTTCAGCCACATACGATATCCACCTCGGAGAGTCTTGGGAGCCTTCTCCTCTCCTCCACCATGGCTCTGAAAAAATTGCCAACACCTCCAGCAAAACCTCTGTACTTTCTCCAGGTCATGCCGCCGGCTGTGCTGGTTCCCCCTTCTCTTCCTGCCCACTTCTTCTCCCCCGACTCTACACTTGAGCTGGATATCATATGTAGCTGAGAGGGTCAAATAAGAAGAAGAGAAGTAGGGAGGAGCAGATGGGTCCAGAGCATAGATGGAAGAGAACTAGAAAGTACTGAACCTTCCTGTTGTGAGAACTGTGAAGAGTGAGAAAGGAGAGGGGGTCTTTGATTTTTGCGTTCATCATCATTAGAGGGAGCAACACTGAAAAAGTTGTGACGTTGGTAGCATGAGGGAGTAAAAATCTGTATCACAAGACTAACAGAATTACTATGTAATCATGTACTCACCAATAACCGGATGTAACTGAAAATCTTTTATAATTCATTCTAGAATACATTAGTGTGAATCATCTATGTTCTGTACATATGGTGTAGTATACGTTCTTATCGAATCTAGTATCTAGTATCTGAAGAATGTAACAGAATCAAGATGAACTCACATAATTTAATACTAAAACATCATCTACTACTATATAAGATATAGTGATAGGTTGTCGTATCATCATTGCCGAGGGATGAGGGACGGAGGACAGTCAACTTTATCTACGGCTACATAGTTTCTGCCTCGCCAATCGAATGGCTGCAGGGACTATGTGTTGATCACCATGTCGTACCGTAGATTAATGCAAATAGAGGTGGAGCTGGAGCCAAAATACAGAATCCAAAATACAAAATACAGAATCCAATCCCTGGGTTCGCCGAAAATACAAAAAACAAAGATTGACACACAGTTTTAATTCATATGTGTTTTAAGTGTGAGAACGGATGGCTCAGAACACAACCCAAAGTTCATTCTAGCATACATTAGTGTGAATCATCTATGTTATGTACATATGGTGTAGTATACGTTCTTATCGAATCTAGTATCTAGTATCTGAAGAATGTAACAGAATCAAGATGAACTCACATAATTTAATACTAAAACATCATCTACTACTATATAAGATATAGTGATAGGTTGTCATATCATCATTGCCGAGGGATGAGGGACGGAGGACAGTCAACTTTATCTACGGCTACATAGTTTTTGCTTCGCCAGTCGAATGGCTGCGGGGACTATGTGCTGATCACCATGTCGTACCTAGATTAATGCAAATAGAGATGGAGCTGGAGCCAAAATACAGAATCCAAAATCCAAAATACAGAATCCAATCCCTGGGTTCGTCGAAAATACAAAAACAAAGATTGACACACAGTTCTAATTCATATGTGTTTTAAGTGTGAGAACGGATGGCTCAGAACACAACCCAAAGTTCATTCTAGCATACATTAGTGTGAATTATCTATGTTTTGTACATATGGTGTAGTATACGTTCTTATCGAATCTAGTATCTAGTATCTGAAGAATGTAACAGAATCAAGATGAACTCACATAATGTAATACTAAAACATCATCTACTATTATATAAGATATAGTGATAGGTTGTCGTATCATCATTGCCGAGGGATGAGGGACGGAGGACAGTCAACTTTATCAACTTTATCTACGGCTACATAGTTTCTGCCTCGCCAGTCGAATGGCTGCAGGGACAGGACTATGTGCTGATCACCATGTCGTACCGTAGATTAATGCAAATAGAGGTGGAGCTGGAGCCAAAATACATAATCCAAAATACAAAATACAGAATCCAATCCCTGGGTTCGTCAAAATACAAAAACAAAGATTGACACACAGTTCTAATTCATATGTGTTTTAAGTGTGAGAACGGATGGCTCAGAACATAACCCAAAGTTCATTCTAGCATACATTAGTGTGAATCATCTATGTTCTGTACATATGGTGTAATATACGTTCTTATCGAATCTAGTATCTAGTATCTGAAGAATGTAACAGAATCAAGATGAACTCACATAATGTAATACTAAAACATCATCTACTACTATATAAGATATAGTGATAGGTTGTCATATCATCATTGTAGAGGGATGAGGGACGGAGGACAGTCAACTTTATCTACGGCTACATAGTTTCTGCCTCGCCAGTCGAATGGCTGCTGGGACTATGTCCTGATCACCATGTCGTACCGTAGATTAATGCAAATAGAGGTGGAGCTGGAGCCAAAATACAGAATCCAAAATATAAAATACAGAATCCAATCCCTGGGTTCGCCGAAAATACAAAAACAAAGATTGACACACAGTTCTAATTCATGTGTTTTAAGTATGAGAACGGATGGCTCAGAACACAACCCATCCGGAGAGGATACTCTGAGAGATCCATCTGAGTAGGACGTATACTCTGAGAGATCACCTTTATAAGAATGATATCAGTAGTGGGATTGAGTGTTGGAGGAGATACTATCAGAGTATACATCCTACTCATATGGGTCTCTCACCGTTACTATTTTTCTGACAGCATGGTGGATGTGCTCCGTCAACAGATTCTTACTTCGAGCCAAAACTTTGCCCGGAGCTCAAATGCACATCCTTCATGTAGAGCTCGAGTGAGAAGTTTCTGACAGCATGGCGGTCTCCTTTGTCAAAGGATTCTTGGTCGTCCCTCAATTGGTTGTGGGACGAGCAAGAATTCTTTGACAAAGGAGACCACCATGCTGTCAGGAACCTCTCGTTCGAGCTCTACACGGAGGATGTCCACTTGAGCTCCGGGGCAAAGTTTTAGCTCAGAGCAAGAATCTGTTGATGGAGCACATCCACCATGTTGTCAGAAAAAAATAGTAATGGTGAGAGACCCATCTGAGTAGGACGTATACTCTGATAATATCTCCTCCAACACTCAATCCCACTACTAATATCATTCTTGTAAAGGTGATCTCTCAGATTATACGTCCTACTCAGATGGATCTCTCAGAGTATCCTCTCCGGTTGGTTGTCGTATCATCATTGCCGAGGGATAAGGGTCGGAGAACAATCAACTTCATCTACGGCTACATAGTTTTTGCCTCGCCAGTCGAATGGCTGCAGGGACTATGTCCTGATCACCATGTCGTAGTCCAATACAATCCAGAGATTGACACAGTACTAATTTATATATATAGTCCAATACAAATAGTCTAATGCAAAAACAACCCAATACAAATAGTCCAATACAAATAAGTTCAGTAATAGCTAATGAGAACCACGTAGCTCATGCAAACGCTCAGTGATACGATCACGCAACCACCTCGAGTAAGTAGGATCGATGGCGTCAGGAGAGATGTAGCCCCTTGCAAGTGCTGTATGAATAGAACTCCTGGTCTCACTAGCTACCTGTGCTGGATGAATAGAACTCCCGATCTCACTAGCTACCGGTGCCACTTCCTCCTTAACAGTAGGAGGAGCCACCTCAGCATTCAGTGTTTCCCTCAAACGATATGTCGCTCCTCGAGTCATGGGTGCCATCTGGTAAGATCGAGAAATGAAAAGAGAATGGGGATACTGTCATGAAGAAAAGGGATATTAGTTGTGTCAGTCCTACAATCAGTGAGGACATGGGTACTGTTTTGAGTGTTCAGTTGTATGAGTGTCTTGTGTTGGCGTCTTTGGATTAGTAAAATGAGGGTGTGTTATGAGTTAGTATTTTATTAGCAATTAGGATACATGAGTTAGAGAGGTCAGTAATCCAAGTATCAGAGTTAGTGATCAGTTGTATGAGATTAGAGGATGGATCACTTGGAGCTTAGGGATTTTTAGATCTTGGAGCCATTTTTATTAAAAATCGATCTCCCAATAGGTATATGCATTGTAAACCCTCAAAATTGCATTAAATAGTGTAGAGGCATCAAATAAGAACCCCATGCAATAGGGTTGCCAATGGTGAGGAGTTTTGACTATTTTCCTTCCATTTGAGGACTTTCTTATTTGTATTTCGACCTATTTTGCCAAACTGTACCGGTATCGGTCAGTATCGGTCCGATACCGATTCTGATACCCCCCTCCCCCGATTCGATACTCATAGGATTGGTCCGATCCGAAACCATCTATACCCCCTCCCCCGATCCGATACACCGATTCAAAACCATCGATACTCATAGGAATGGTCCGATCCAAAACCACCGATACCCCCCCACCCCCTTCCCTACCTCGTCGGACAGCAAACCCCCCACCCTCCTCCCCATCCCACACCCCCTCCGACAGCAAACCCCCACCCCCTCCTCTCCCGACAGCAAACACCCACCCCCCTCCCCCTCACCCCCCGACAGTAAAACCCTACCCCACTCCCTCCCCCCCCGACAGCAAACACCCATCCCCCTCCCCCTCACCCCCCGACAGCAAACCCCCACCCCCCCTCCGACAGAAAACACCTACCCCCCTCCTCCTCACCCCCCGACAGCAAACACCCACCCCCCTCCCCCTCACCCCGCCCCTCACCCCCCGACAGCAAACACCCACCCCCCTCCCCCTCACCCCGCCCCTCACCCAATACCATCCACCCCCCCCTCTCCCGCCCCCCTCCCTCCCTCCATCACCGTCGGCCCCCGCGACAGCCGGCCCACCCCTCCACCCGAAACCCTACCCTACCCCAAAACCCTAAACCCTACCCTTCCTCCCGCATCAACAACCTCCCCCCCACCCCGCCGGCCCCAGCGACAGCTGTAGTGCCCCGTCCCGCTCAGTCAATCGGAGGAATCGAAACGCCGACGGCGTTCGGACTTAGCCTTACAACGGCTGCTTGAAGACATCGCTCGGCCGAGGCGATCGCTCGCTCAGGTGGGGTAGTTTCGGTAAACTTGCCTCATATTTGCCTTCACATAATAAATTGTATGTTTTCAACTTGCACAAGTAGGCTTGATAATAAAAGAGACGAATGCACATAGCTAAAGGGAATAATCCTGACGGGTCGAATTGAGTTAGAATATGGAAAGGCCCAATGGTCGGCATAGAATTGGTGTACGGCGTGCTTTGAAAATGATACTCGGTCCTTCGTCCCGTAGCTTGGAAGAAGAAAAAGTCGGTCTTTGACACAAACTGCAAATTAGCCTAAGTCATAGGCGTCGCCCGCTTAAATGCTCGATAAAGTATGCATGCTTCCAAGATGCAAGGCTTGACATAGCCTTTGCTCGTCCCTTGGGTTAAGTTGTAGGTTTGATTTGTAATGCCCCGCTCTGCATCGGTGCATTACGATGAGTCATTGACTTGAAGAGTTGCGTTGACCCGATGAAGTATCGATGTGAATCGATGCAAGAGTTACGTTGGCCAAAGGTAAGCTTTGAGTTGGTTGGAATCTATGAATCGAATCGATGCAAAGGATAAGTCCCGTTTGAGCAAGTGCTGACTTTAGTTGATCTGGTGTGCAGGCTATACTTTTACGCTGGACGATAAGAGGTCGGCATTGTGCCTTATGCAATGAAGTGTCCGCGAAACCAAATCGTGGCCTTGCAACAGATTATGACATGGGCACGATAGGCCAAATCAACCAAGTAGTTCAAAGGAATGGCTAAGTCAGGGAGTTAGCTATGCGACCGAGTTATAGAAGCGAGATGCTTCAACTCAGCGAAACGGCAAGGCGTATCGGCTTAAGGTGGGCGAATTCTTGACTCTCTCTTCCTATTCCTTCACGTCTAATAAAATATATCATTATATGCGTAAGATGTTATCGAATAAGCGAGCGTGGCTCGACGACGAAAGGTCTAAGTATATGTTGAACATTAAGGTAGAACATTGAACAATCGAACAATTGAAGCGACGTGCATCAAGTGTACGAGTCGCGGTAGGGCAATGATGGTAGAACATTGAAAGACGATATTGAGATGTGCATCATGTGCACGGCTCCGAGAATATTGAACACTAGGCGTAGAACATTGATTACGGTGCTGAGCGTGCCTTCGTGCACGAAAGCTATGAAATGACTGAGTAACTACGGAATTAGGCTATGAGAATAACTTACGAATGGTACGCGCTAAATATGAGTACGAGACGACTAAGCCGTTGGGCGTCATGCATCAATATGGATGTGTTGGGATATAACCCCGACGGAGCTCCCCATATGGATGGTAGATTATGTTTATGGCACGGAAAACCGTTTATGGAACGAGACTATGTTTATGGAACACGAGATTGGTTGGACGGTATGACTTGTATGCTATGGTACGTATTGCTTGGTCAATGGACTCGGATGGCCCGTGCACGGGTGCGGCTTCCCTCGGACGGTTACGCCGGGGCACCAGGACCGTTCGGCCTAGGAGGGAATTATGTGTGGTATTTATGGAGCACAACATTCGGACGGATTGCGACCGTCCAGTGCTGTGATAAGCTATGATATTCATAAGTTTGGGATCCTTCGGATACTGGGCTAGCAACCCGTATCGAAGTGATTGTAGGCTTACACATAAGAGATGCCAAGTCCATTACGGTGCGAAACACCGTAACCTTCATATAGATAGGGCCGGTGGGCTGAGATGAGAGTTGGGTGCAGGCGCAGGGCCTGCGACCCTTATGCATATGCTACGGTTATGATTGGTTGGTTGCGCGAATCGTATGATTGCTTATGTAAGTTCTAACCATGACAGGCTAGGCAAGAAGGAATGGAGATGAGCACGAACACTATGTTATGTTTATATTATGGCTAACTGTATCTGCTATAGGAACACGGTATGGGACACAATTAAGATAAGTTTCTATGCATGAGTATTGCCATGAAACTGTTCCTAAGGCTAAATAGAAAGATCACTAACTAAGATGCATGTTTCACTAAATGATTAAGTGTTTGGTTTGGGTGCGAGCGGATCTTGATCAGTACGAAGTGAGGACGAAAGCACTAATCTTCTACTAGTTTATGTGCAGGCTCAGGTTATGATCGGCTCGGGGCGGAGCTTGGCTTGGACGTGCCGAGGCATGAAGTCCTTGGCATTCAAGAGGAGCTACCGCATAGGCGTTCGGACTTACGACATGGAGATGTTCGGTCGAAGACTACTTGGTAGCTATAAAGAGCCATAATGTATGGAACAATAAAATCCTTTGTGAGCTAGAGAGATCATGAGCGTTGTAGCCACTTGGCATATTGAGTTGGGCTATTCAGAGCCTTTGTAATCTTCAGTTCATTATGAATAAAAGAGATTCTTGTGTTATACTTTGTTTTCCTTCCGCTGCTTATGTTATGAATTTGAGATAATCACTATATGAATCGTTATCTTGCCTTGCACGAGCGTAATTCCAGGCTCGTGCGGCATCACGCCCCAAACGAGGACGATGATTCGGGTAAAATCTAGCGAGGACGAGCGATTTTTCGGATCGGAGCGTGACAAGTTGGTATCAGAGCGGTTCCATCCTCTGGACCGTGCATGAATCTCTTTGACCCTCAGTTGCTTTGCTATCGAATTCAGTTGACTAAGTTGTTTTCGCAACCGCATGGCTCATGGATCTGCTCGACGCTACATTGGATGCTCCATACAATAAGTCTATATTAAGTGCGTACGTCTGCCACAAGTATGTCGTGACTATTGCACTATCTCCATGTGCCATCGGGGAGTGTTGGTTGCACGAAGTACAACGGGTTATGAGATTATGGTTTCTCGAAGTGCAAGAAAGTTGTGATTCGTTGGTCACACGAAGTACAACGAATATGGTGATGTTGGTTGCACGAAGTGCAATGATATGCGTATTGTTGGTCGCACGAAGTGTGAGAAGTTATGTGTTGTCGGTCTCACGAAGTGCGAGGAGTTATGTATTGTTGGTCGCACAAAATACAGGGAGATATGTGTTGTTGGTTGCACGAAGTGCAACGGGTCAATATGTGAGGCGATGCGTGTTATATTGCTATGCGAACGGTTATGTGTTGTTGGTTGCACGGAGTGCAGCAAGTCGTGAATCGTTCGTTGTATCGGTACAACGAGTCGATATGGTATGATGCGTGTTGCATGGCTATGCAGATGGATAGCAAAATGTTGTACGGGATTGAGTAAAGACCTTAAGTATCGAGAATGAGTTGTTGTACGAGTTGCAAGGAGTGATATTGGAATATCGCGGATGCGATAGTACGAGTCGAGTTGGTCGCTAAGTTGAGTTGAGTTGGCGAACATGTATGTTGGCCGAATGTCGCGTTGAGCTTTGAATAAGCGAATGTTGCGGGCGTGATCGATATGATCGCTAAGATACGGTTAGATTGAATGCGTGTCAAACTTGAGCGAACGCTAGAGCTGGGATCGGAAGGATCACAAAATACGGGATAGTTGATTGAGGAATAGATGTCGGACCTATGTGGAATGTGATGTCAAGTAATGACTTGATTTCGAGTGGTATATACAATACCACTTGTGCGGGCAAGTGTAGCGAAGTATTGTATCGACAACGATAGGCTCGATCCTGAGTGGTATATGGAATACTACTTAGCGATAGTTATGTTAAGCTGCTTGGTGACTTACGATAGGTTACATCGAGACGATTGTATTGTTACGATATGTTGTCCGCAACGGACGGAGTAGTACCGAGACTCGAGTGGGAATGATTTGATAGGAGTCGATGTAAGTATGCTTCGATGTATTGAGTCGAACGATTATGTGCGAAGTCGTGCCTATGAAGGATACGTCGGACGAGGATTCGTTAAGTATAAGTCGAATGATAGGCTGAGCATAGCGAAGAAATATACGTTTAGGAAATGGTCGAACCGGTCGAATTTATGTTGAGTTAGTACGGAAGCTTGTTCGGAACGTGTTGAGTAGGTACGGAGAAATCGTACGAACGGATTTGGGTTAGCGTGAGGAGTCGGTAGCACGATTTAGAAGTACGAGTTAGGGATATAAGAATGGATTTGTGAATTTGAAATTGTTTCGCGACGATGTTAAGTAGTTACAACTGAATGAATCTTGATGTGTGCAAGACTTGATTCATATTCGAGTTCGGATGATAACAGTGATTGCAACGAATTGAAGCTTATGCGAGACGAAGATGTTCAAGTTATGCATATCGACGATGGTATTGAGGCGTATCAAAGACGATATGCAATAACTCGGGGATACTCTGATCGAATGAACGAAAATTATGTTGAGCATTATTGTTGGATGAATAAGATACAAGTTAAGTTGATGTCGATTTGGATGACAATGATGGGAGTGCTTTAGAGTATTTGGGAACGGATGGATATTACTCGAATGAAATCGAAAGTATCTGGATGGATTCGTGGATAACCACTATGTTGCATTCTTGTCTTATGCGAGTGCAACTCCAGCATCGCACATGCGTCACGCCAAATTAGGGCGATCATTCCGCGTGAGCACTGGTATGGTGATTCATACAGTGGGGATGATCAAACTTGCGAGGCGTGGCAAATTTGATATGGACTCGTGGTTTGATGCAAAGGTAGAATTAAGGATTGTGCGATAAGCCTAGAAGTGTGTCAGATATTGGCCGTGAGTGGATAAACTCGTACGGAGGCGAAGAAATATTGCTCGGTTGCGATATTGTTAACGGTAATGCATGAGTCATTCGAGTAGCAATGGCGTATCAGTTGCGCGGGGATAGATAAACTATAGATTGATGAGTTATGTCGGATTGGATAAGGTCCCATAGGAATTGTCGAGAATTGATTTGGCTCCGCGATAGGATATAGCATGGTTCGTTGTAACTGTCCCTCGTTGATGATCTTCAATTATCGAGCGTAGTTTCGGGACAGATGACCCTAGAAGACTTGACCGCCAAATCAAGTGAATGTTGAAGTCCGATAGGATGACCCAATAAAGTCGCATAAATTTTGTCGAGGATAAGAAATGATCTAGTGCATGTTAAAGATAAGTCTAAGCGAGCGAGTATCGCGTATCGAAAGTTAGCGAGTAGCCTTCGACTAGATCGAGACGAATAGAAAAGTTATGATAGATCGAATGAGTGCGTAAGCAGACTTGGTTAGTCGATGATTGAATAGATGTAGAGGAACGTGCTTAGCGTAGTGACGCGGTAAGGTGATTGCAAGAATTTCGTAATGCGCGAGAGCGACGGATAGTAGAACGATCCTAAGAGTTGTGTCATAGATCGGTTTGAGTAACGGTTAGGCTATGTGCTTGAGCGCACGATTTATGTTAAGGAACGAACTAGTCGGGATTGAATCGAAGATTGCGTAAAGAATTCGTACTCGGTCGAAAATTGGAGTAGGCGTATCGTAAGAGACCTTGGGTCGAAAAGATTGTTGCCTTTGAGCATCGTAGACTCAAGTTGACCTCTTGTGTCGGGAGAGATTAAGCACGATGTCTGGATAAGTTACCTAGCGGGGGTAGCCTCAGACGAAATGTATGGATAGAGCGAGAGAATGTGAATTACATATGGATAGTTGTGTACGAGACTTAGTGCGAAAGGTAGGCAAAGAAAATGGAGACATGTGGACTTAGTCCATGTCATTAAGGCCAAATATTATAAATGATTGGACGAAAGACTTGATTTATGTGAGAGATAGAAAATGGTTGGACGAGTAGGCATTGTGGAGAATTGTTGCGATCGGATGCGCAACGGCTTAATGCAACGCGAGTGTTAGGTGGTCGGCGAGAAACTTATGAGATTGAACTAATAGTTTCGAGTTAAGTTATGTGCAGAGGTGTTTGGAAGATGATCGTATGTTACAGAATACACATACGAGGAGTATTTTGGGAATAGGCGCTAAGGTATGACTAGGTCGGGTACGGACTGATTGGTTCTTGAGGATTAAGTTGAGCGTGTTAGTTTGTCCCGATATCCTACAACTGAGCTTGGCTGAAATGCATATATTGGTGGGACGCCTAAAATATGTGTATGATCTAAACTAAGTTGTACGATTCCAACGATAGTAGCACGAGATCGTGAAACGATCTAGCGAGACACTTGGATTAAGTGTTGGTTTCGGTTCGAGGACGAACCTGATTTTGAGTGGTATATTATGTAATATCCCGCTCCGCATCGGTACATTACGATGAGTCGTTGACTCGAAGAGTTGCGTTGACCCGATGAAGTATCGATACGAATCGATGCAAGAGCTACGTTGGCTAAAGGTAAGCTTTGAGTCGGTTGGAATCTATGAATCGAATCGATGCAAAGGATGAGTCTCGTTTGAGCAAGTGCTGACTTTAGTTGATCTGGTGTGCAGGCTATGCTTTTATGCTGGACGATAAGAGGTCGGCAATGTGCCTTATGCAATGAAGTGTCAGCGAAACCAAATCGTGGCCTTGCAACGGATTGTGACATGGGCACGATAGGCCAAATCAACCAAGTAGTTCAAAGGAATGGCTAAGTCCGGGAGTTAGCTATGCGACCGAGTTATAGAAGCGAGATGCTTCAACTCAGCAAAACGGCAAGGTGTATCGGCTTAAGGTGGGCGGGTTCTTGACTCTCTCTCCCTATTCCTTCACGTCTAATAAAATATGTCATTATATGCGTAAGATGTTATCGAGTAAGCGAGAGTGGCTCGGCGATGAAAGGTCTAAGTATGTGTTGAACATTAAGGTAGAACATTGAACAATCGAACAATTGAAGCGACGTGCATCAAGTGTACGAGTCGCGGTAGGGCAATGATGGTAGAACATTGAAAGATGATATTGAGATGTGCATCATGTGCACGGCTCCGAGAACATTGAACACTAGGTATAGAACATTGATTACGGTGCTGAGCGTACCTTCGTGTACGAAAGCTATGAAATGACTGAGTAACTACGGAATTAGGCTATGAGAATAACTTACGAATGGTACGCGCTAAATATGAGTGCGAGACGACTAAGCCGTTGGGCGTTGTGCATCAATATGGATGTGTTGGGGTATAATGCCGACGGAGCTCCCCATATGGATGGTGGATTATGTTTATGGCACGGGAAACCGTTTATGGAACACGAGATTGGTTTGACGGTATGACTTGTATGCTATGGTACATATTGCATGGTCAATGGACTCGGATGGCCCGGACGGTTACGCCGGGGCACCGGGACCGTTCGGCCTAGAAGGAAATTATGTGTGGTATTTATGGTGCACAATATTTGAACGGATTGCGACCGTCCAGTGCTGTGATAAGCTATGATATTCGTAAGTTTGGGATCCTTCGGATACTGGGCTAGCAACCCGTATTGAAGTGATTGTAGGCTTACACATAAGGGATGCCAAGTCCATTACGGTGCGAAATACCGTGACCTTCATATAGATAGGGCCGGTGGGCTGAGATAAGAGTTAGGTGCAGGTGCAGGGCCTGCGACCCTTATGCATATGCTACGGTTATGATTGGTTGGTTGCGCGAATCGTATGATTGCTTACGTAAGTTCTAACCATGACAGGCTAGGCAAGAAGGAATGGAGATGAGCACGAACACTATGTTATGTTCATATTATGGCTAACTGTATCTGCTGCAGGAACACGGTATGGGACACAATTAAGATAAGTTGCTATGCATGAGTATTGCCATGAAACTGTTCCTAAGGCTAAATAGAAATATCACTAATTAAGATGCATGTTTCACTAAATGATTAAGTGTTTGGTTTGGGTGCGAGCGGGTCTTGATTAGTGCAAAGCGAGGACAAAAGCACTAATCCCCCACTAGTTTATGTGCAGGCTCAGGTTATGATCGGCTCGGGGCGGAGCTTGGCTTAGACGTGCCGAGGCATGGAGTCCTTGGCGTTCAAGAGGAGCTACCGCATAGGCGTTCGGACTTACGACATGGAGATGTTCGGCCGAAGACTACTTGGTGGCTATAAAGAGGCATAATGTATGGAACAATAAAATCCTTTGTGAGCTAGAGAGATCATGAGCGTTGTAGCCAATTAGCATATTGAGTTGGGCTATTCAGAGCCTTTGTAATCTTCAGTTCCTTATAAATAAAAGAGATTCTTGTGTTATACTTTGTTTTTCTTCCGCTGCTTATGTTACAAATTTGAGATAATCACTATGTGAATCGTTATCTTGCCTTGCACGAGTGCAATTTCAGGCTCGTACGGCATCACGCCCCAAGCGAGGACGATGATTCGGGTAAAATCTAGCGAGGACGAGCGATTTCCCGGATCGGGGCGTGACATGATTAAGTTAGGCAAAGTGATGGTGGTCGACCTAAGACATCCCAAGCACGGTCCTATGAGTTCTACGGCTGAGTATAGCCACGAAGTCCTACGGTTTCAAAGCAAGTCGTATGGAGTATGAGTTGGGCGATAGTGTCGCATAGAGCATGATGGGCCTAAGGCACGATGCACGAACTTAGTGTTTAAGGCATGAACCACGATTGATTTAATGAGTTTTGGAGAAAGGACTATCGAATAGGCATTGAGTTGAATGAAATGATATGGTAACATAGAAAGAATGCTCGCGACCATGGGTCGTCGAGGGGTCCTTGAGGGGTCTCAAGGATAGAAGACTTGAACTTGGTTTTGGAAAGAGATGATAACACTGAAAGTACAATGACTGTGTGAGACGTCAGTTTGAGTGAAGGGTCTTGCATGGTCATTGGACAACTTGTCGACAAGGTAGAGTTTCCCCGTAACGGCAACCCAGGGCCATGGGACCATTTCGGCCAAGAAAGAAAACATGGTGATAGCTGTGCTGACTCGATAGCACCGGGTTAGTCGGAGACTTCCAGGAGGCTAGCTACCTTGCGCTGGAAGGGTCCCGGCCAACCGCAAGCTATGTGTCCATGATAGCTTGTCATGCTAGTGACCTCAAATAGATGAGTTGGCACGGGCGGTAATCCGCGAGTGTGCCTTTGGATTGAGTCGAGTATTGAGTACACTATATCAAGGAGTCGAGTTGAATGTGTGTGTATAGTTTGAATACAATGTTGGGCCTAAGATTTGGTCACAACGTAGGCGACGTACTT
Organism: Iris pallida; assembly: GCA_029216955.1. NCBI lineage: Eukaryota > Viridiplantae > Streptophyta > Magnoliopsida > Asparagales > Iridaceae > Iris > Iris pallida. The sequence goes on along the minus strand of JANAVB010034837.1, from coordinate 59,134 downwards.
TGGCACGAGATGTAGCGTCGAGTCTTATGTTGTCGGCATATAAGTTACATGTTATGATTGAGTTGTCTTGAGTTTAAGTCAGGAGATGCCGTAAGGCAAAGTCAGTCGAGTGACACTTAACCCACAAGTCTTGATTGGATCAGTTGGTGATCAAAGTAGCAATGGCCGCGAGGCGGAGATATGATCGAGTCTAATTGAGTTGGGAGGTACGGCCTCAGCAAGGGTTTGTAGCATGGTCACGTGGAAATGGAGCCTCATCGCGTAGTTGCGTCTCTGATTTTAAGCCGTAAGGCAAACACGACTCGATAGGTTAACGTTGTTGGCACGATAAGGGTCTTGAGGCAAGGTATGAGTTAACATTGTCATTGCAAGCACGAGATGGTCTAGAGACACAGAATAGACAAAGGCGTCGGTCCTAAAACTGATCCTAAGACAAGAGTAGAAAGACAATCATAAAGGGGGCTATGCAGCACAAAGTAAAATAATGTGTCAGTTTTGTATGGGTGGGCGAGGAGCTCATTCCACCAGTACAGTTGAGTACTGACACCCACACAGTTTACATGTGTAGGCACGTGTAGAAGCTTATGGCGCAGAGCTCGCTTGGATACGTCGAGGCATGGAGTTCCTTGATGATTCAAAGCGTGCAGCCGCATGGAGTAAAGACTTATACGGGACATAATGTATGGACGTCGCCTTCCGAAGCTTCCGCTGGATCGACAAAATATATTTGAGAGATGAGAGAGAGCTGAACGACTTGTAATGTGAGAAGAGTGAACCTGAGTGATTATAATCTTGGCCTTGTGCCCCCAATGTAACCGTTGTTTCAATATCAATAAAAAAAGCTTTTTTGAGTAACTTGTGTTTCGTTCTAAATTTCTGCTGCTATTATTCAATGTCTCTGCATGGGACTTCTGTGCGATGACCCCGTCGCAGCCGCTGAAATCGGCCGTTATGGAACCCGCCTTGCACGAGCGCAACCTAGGCTCATACGGCATCACGCCTTAGCGAGGACGATCGCTCCTACGGAAGCGAGGCGTGACATAATGGTATTATAGCACGGCTTTACGTCCTTGGACTACCGATTGAATTCTTTAACTTCGTTATTTCCGCAAACTCTGATTATTGCTTCCGCAAAGTTGATATCGTTGGTGCGCTCTCTCTCAAATGTCCCACGGGATGTCCATACAATAAGTCTAACTATTTTACAAAACATAGAAAAATAGTTTTTGACAAAACGAAAAGATGGTTCGCGTAAGCACGGTTGGCTAAGTCAGGCTGGACATATACACCAAAGTTGCGTCGATCTTAGAAAAGTCGAGTGCTAGAATTGAATTGTGTCGAGCAAGAATGAGTTGGACTCAATTGAGTAAATGAGATGACTATCGATAGGGGTGCTATCGAGCGACGACCACGTCGGTGCAATATAGATGAGCGTGCTTGGAAATTAAGGAATGGTTCGAACGAAAAATTTAAAGAGTGGATTTTGATTCGAATGATAGTTGAGAATTTGATGAATGACTTCATCCCTGAGTGGTGTATGCGATAGCCTCAGGGATGTCGATTGAGCGATTGAGGATGTAGAGTATCGGTGAGTCTATCAGCAAGCATCGCATGGATGCAAAGCCTTAGATTGAATATGATTGACCAAAATATAGTCTTGAAGATTTTGATGAGTCAATTCGAACAACTTAGAAATTGGCGTGCACGGGATCGAGGATTATGCGAGTATGAAATACAAAATGACTGAGTAGGTGAAATCGAATCGAAGAAAAGCTAAGGTGTAGCAAACGGATGACTTGATCGAGGAAATTGATACGGATTGCATACGAAAAGTTAGCATGATAGGTAGATAGCGTGCATAAAAAGTTTGATTTTAAAGTTACGCAAATGACTGAGGATTGAAATCGATGTTGCTTGATGGTTTGAGTTAGCAAAAATGATGCAAATTAAAGAAATATATTGGTCGATGACTTAAGGTAAACGGATGAACAATACGTGAAATTGGTTCGAGGAAATTGATGTTGTGAATGGTTCGAGGGATAATGATCAAACTTGAATTTGAATGTCGAGGAGATTATCCAGTCGGACGATAGCATCATTCGCACGACTCGAATTTGGTTGCAAAGGAAGATCGTCAGGTTACGCATATCATCGATGGTATTGAGGCGTATCAAAGATCGATATACGATAACTCGGAGGTACTCTGACTCGGCGAATGACGATCGTGCAAGTGTTATTGTTCGGTTGGATGCTATACTAAGGATTTTGATCGAGATGAATGTTGGATGAAAATGAAAGTGTCTTGATTGTTACGCGGATAACCACAGCATCGACATTCTTGTCTTGCGCGAGCGCAACTCTAGCCTCGCATATGCGTCGCGTCGAATTTGAGGCGATCGTTCCGCGTGAGCGCTGACATGGTGATTCATGTCGCAGGAATGATCGAACTCAGAAAATCATGACGCGGCAACTTTGATTGTCTCGACTTGTCGGTTTGATACGAAGGACAATTTGAGGATGTTAGGACTTGCAATTGATGATTGAATAAACTTGAGGATTGAGTAGGTCCAATCTGCGCATCGAGAATGAATTAGTCTAGACGCAAAACAAGAGTTACGTTCCGATGAGGATAATTATCCCGCGGGAGCGTGCATGGTGATTCATGCCCACCGTAGATAATCTGACTCGCGTGAGATCGGGACGTAATATATTGTTAAGCTAGACGACCTCATGACCGATTACGTGAATTGGAATGAATGACTTAGGGAATATGAAATATAAAATTTGGGTTTAGCGATGAATTATGTCGTAGCGTGCTTGACTTGGAAGGATTGATAGACGGACTATGTCGAACGTGTTCAAAGAGATAGACTATACGAAATGGCTTGATGAATGAGTGATATTGATAAGTCAAGGAATTTGTTGAAACGTGAGTTATCGTACGATGGCTTTGCTGAACGACTTGGACCCCGTACGACGAACGTTAGGATGTGTGTTGTAGTGCCCCGTCCCTACATCATGCCCCGTACTCTGTCCACGGGGTGCGCGAGAAAGGAACACTGTCGCTATCGATTCGGTCGGGACCGATAGGTCGGGATCGGCCGAGTCGATCGAACGGGAACGGTTGAATTAAGACCCATTCCTCGTTATGGAATGTCTTCTTCGGAACCAAGTCCCATATTCAGCAGGCTGCGCCTCGAGGATTGACTCTGCGGCTGAGTCGGGAGAGACCTCCCGTTGCTCTGCTTTTCACGCCGCTTGCGTTGGTTTTGGCTTTGTTTTCTGAATGCATTTTCGTGAATGTTTTCGATGGTTTTCATGGCTTGCATTTCGAACTCGCATTTCCTATCAAACTCCTTGAATAATGCAGTGTTCTAATCGATTGCTTGTGCGATTTCAGGTAATCGCGTAGGCGACGTCTAGCGCAACCAGCAAGTTCTCTCGCCGAAGTAAACTCAAGGTGAGTGGCTGACCCTTCTCTTCTCGACCCCCTTCTTAGGCAAATCGATAGTGTTGTTGCGGATGAAACAATGAAATCAAGGGCACGAACACGATGAAAATGAACAAGTTTCAAAGAGAATGTAGGCTATATCTTCATAACTAAAAAGAATTGTCTTTGCACGGTCATTGGACAACTCGTGCACGAGGAACGGCTTCCTCGAGCGATACCCCGAGACACGGGATCGTTTCGGCCTAGGAGGAAGTAAAAGATAGCTGTGCTCGACGAAAGCAAAAAGATATGGTTAGTCGGGAGAACTTGCAGTGGGGCTCGCTACCCGCGCTGAAAGTGTCGCCGTCTAACCCAGCTATAGTCCAAATATGGCTTGTGATGCCAGTGACCTTCACGAACACAAATTTGCACACAAAATAATAACAACTGACAGGAAAGAATATTTTAAGTCCCAAAGGCGCGGCACGGTCCGCCGGGGGTAAGTTCCGAAGTAAATTACATTATGCTTGTCATTGCACGCTTGAAATTCATTAGGATGGTTAGAAACATTCATGAACTAAGTCATATAAACTCATTCAACCAAATGAGAGTTTGGAACTAACTTGCCACGCACCAGTACAAAGTGTAATGTACTGATCCTCGTTCTCCAACGCAGGTACCCCGAACCACGAAGGGCGTGCCAACTAGAGCTCAAGGCGGCGTGAACTCTTTTGAAGCCTTGTCCGTGTGAAGGCTTGTTTTCTGGATTTCCTTTTGAAGAAGACCGCACATCAGTCCAAAGAAAAATGACGACTCGACTTCCCGCCATAGCAGGTGGAAATATGTATTGGTTTTTACTTGTATAAAAGGGTGTAATGTATGGAACGACCTATCTCATCGGCGTTCATTTTGTAAGTCGAGTCATGTTGTAGCCCGCGCGGCAATGATTGTAAAGGAGTCTATGTAAAGTTTTATTATCATCAATGAAAAAGTCTATTTCTATTCCAAATGTGTCATTCAATTTCTCTGCGTACTCTAACTTGATGTTGTGTTTCGGATAACCTTATGACTATGCCTTGTGTGATCGCAACTTAGGTTCGCACGGCATCACGCCCGGGGGACGACTATCGATTCTACGGAATCGGGGCGTGACATAATGGTATCAGAGCACGGCTTTACATCCTTTGGCCTCGCGTCTAGAGTTTCAAACCTTTGACCACGCAACGATGAGATAAGTTGTTCCATACAATGAGTCCGTAATAATTTGAGACTGATGCGTTGCCTTCGTATCGCAGAAGTGGCAGAACCCACGGCCGAGCAAGAACAGAGCGCTTCCAGCGGCTCTAGTAGCTCGCATCGTCCGCAGGCCGGACCTTCTAACGATACCATCGAAAGGATGCTGCGCATGATGGAGGCACAGCGGAACCAGTCTGAGAACCGACATCAACGAGTAGAGGAACGACAGGCCCAGTTCGAAGCTCGCTTCGACGCGCACATCAAACTTCAACAAAAGCAGATGGATACCCTGCAGCAGATCGTCCAGACGTTTGCGGCCAACGGAAATTCTGCGACGGCACCTACCGTCACCGTGCCTACTACCACCGTGCCGGCGATTCCACCCATTGAAGTCGACACGGCGGAGCCCGAGCTTCAACCAGCGGCACCAAAGAAGTACAACTTCGAAGTGTCAGAATTCAAGAAGGCGTGTCGCACCTCTTTCAGCGGCACCGAGGGTCCTTCCATTGCGATCGACTGGCTGGAAGAACTAGAAGACCACTTCGAGCTTCTCGGCATCGAAGATTCAAAGCAAGTCGCCTGCGCACAACTTCAACTACGTTTGAACGCGCACGACTGGTGGGCCGTGCGCAAGCGAGCGATTCGACCGGACAACACTACCGCGCCGATCTCTTGGGCCACGTTCCGCAAGGCCTTCGAACTCGAGTACCTTCCGTCTGCCGTTCGCCAAGCAAAGGAAAACGAATTCATGTCATTGAAGCAGGGGAACAGGACCGTGCAGCAGTACGCCACAGAGTTCAACAAATTGTCCAAGTTCGCTGGTGCGTTTCTGCCTACTGAAGAGTGCCGCGTGCGACGGTTCGAAGTGGGACTGCGACAATCTATTGGTGCGCATGTCGGCGTCCCGGAGTACAAGACCACGGGCGAGGCTCTGAATCACGCTCTCCGTCTTGAGAGCCTGCATCCTTCCAGTGCTGACGACGTTGTGCGCCACTCCAATCACAAACGTCCTAGCCATACGGGAGGCAACAACCACACAGCAAAGCGTCCGAACAACGGGGGCTACCAAGGACAAAGCAATAGGTCTCGTTGCACAAAATATAATTACGTCGGACACGATGCCAGCGAGTGCCGTACCCTGAACATCGACTGTCACTCTTGCGGGAAAAAGGGACACTATGCTAAAGATTGTCGTTCCCGACCGCAACGACAAGATGCGCTGCCACAATCAAATCATCAAAATCGAGGCCCAGTTCCTCGACCTCCTCCGCCCACTCAACCTGCACTACAATATGGCCAAGATCGTCGCCCCAACACTCAGGGCCGCGTCTATGCCATGACTCGAGACGAAGCACTGGAATCAGACACCGTAGTGACAGGTATACTAAAATTCAATAATGTGCCTGCTCGTGTGTTATTTGATTCAGGTGCTTCACATAGTTTCATATCGGCGGACTTTACCGTCGAGCACAAATTCCCTGTAATATCATTAGATCTCGACCTTAGCGTAAGCACGCCTTCGGGCACACCAATTCTCACAAACTTAGCTTGCGTCGACGGGATTATCTGTATCGGCGGTCAAAAGATCGGTCTGGATGTGATAGTTCTAGATATGAAGGACTTTGACATCATTCTGGGGATGGATTGACTCGGGCCGTGCAACGCAACCATTGACTGCGCTGAAAGGAGGGTCACATTCCGCATGCCTGGAGTGTCTGAATTCTGCTACTCGTGTGGTGAGGCGTCGCCGACCTGCATGGTGATCTCCGCAATATCGACTCGACGGATGCTGCATTCCGGGTGCGAAGGCTATCTAGCTTCCGTTCGAGACATGCGATAGGATGGTGCAAACGCGGGTCAGACCGACGTTGTGGCAGAATTTCCAGACGTGTTCCCGGACGAGCTACCCGGCATGCCGCCCGATCGAGAAATAGAGTTCACCATCGACACATTCCCCGACACCCGTCCGATCTCGAAGGCTCCGTACAGAATGGCTCCTGCAGAATTGAAAGAATTGAAGGCACAACTTCAGGAATTGCTCGACAGAGGGTTTATTCGTCCGAGTGTCTCGCCGTGGGGTGCGTCCGTGCTATTCTTAAAGAAGAAGGATGGATCGATGCGACTCTGCATCGACTATCGAGAATTGAATAAAGACACCGTCCGAAACAAATACCCCCTGCCCCGCATTGACGACTTGTTCGACCAGCTCCAAGGTACAACCGTATTTTCGAAGATTGATCTGCGATCGGGTTATCACCAACTCAAAGTCAAGCCAGATGACGTGCCGAAGTCTGCCTTCTGCACTCGTTATGGCCACTACGAGTTCTTGGTAATGCCGTTCGGCCTGACAAACACCCCTGCCGTCTTCATGGATCTAATGAATCGGGTGTTCCGTCCGTTCGTTGACAAGTTCATAGTAGTCTTCATCGACGACATCCTCGTCTACTCGAAGGATCGAGCGCAACATGCAGAGCATCTGCGGACGGTACTCCAAACCCTTCGAGAGAATCAGTTGTATGCGAAGCTGAGCAAATGCGAGTTCTGGTTGGACAGCGTCTCATTCCTTGGGCACATCATCTCCGCCACGGGTATCACAGTCGATCCGAAGAAAGTCGAGGCAGTTGCTGATTGGAAACGGCCCGCATCAGTTAGCAAAATTCGGAGCTTCCTAGGCTTGGCGGGATACTACCGACGCTTCGTGAAGGACTTCGCGAAGATTGTATCGCCGTTGACTCGCCTCACCCAGAAAGGAGTCGCATTCAAGTGGTCAGACGACTGTGAAGCTTCCTTCCAGGAGCTCAAACAACGGCTCGTTTCAGCCCCGATACTTGCTCTTCCTGAAGGGTCGGAGGGATTTCAAATCTTCAGCGATGCTTCTGGCCAGGGCTTGGGGTGTGTACTCATGCAGCGGGATAAGGTGATATCTTTTGCTTCCCGGTAGTTGAAGCCGCACGAGAAGAACTACCCCACGCACGACCTAGAACTAGCGGCAATTATGTTCGCGTTGAAGCTGTGGCGTCACTATCTCTATGGCGTGGCGTGCAGGATTTATACGGACCACAAAAGCCTCAAGTATCTCTTCACCCAGAAAGAACTGAATTTGCGGCAGAGGCGATGGCTCGAACTAATCAAAGACTATGACTTATCGATCGACTACACGCCGGGCAAGGGAAATGTGGTAGCGGATACGCTGAGCCGAAAGTACCTAGCTTCATTATGCATCAACGATCGACTGCTGCGTGACTTAGAAGGAATGGGTATTGAACTTCGAGTTCGTTTCAGAGACGTGAAACTGGCGCAACTGCGGGTGGAACCGAGCCTACTGGAGAGGATCAAGTCTGCACAGAAGGACGACCCGTACCTGGAGAAGATGCAGAAGCTGATATCGACAGGGAAAGCGTCCGACTTTGCAGAGGACGAGTCGGGAGTGTTGCGCGTGAAGGGGCGGTTATGCGTACCGGACGACGTAGAACTCAGAAAGGAGATAATGACGGAGGCACACTATGCAAAATATTTCTTGCATCCTGGCAGCACCAAGATGTATAAGGACCTCCGTATTGTCTTTTGGTGGCACGGCATGAAGAGGGACGTAGCGCTCTTTGTGTCAAAATGTATGGCCTGTCAGCAAGTCAAAGCCGAGCACCAGCGACCGGGCGGGGAGATGCAGAACCTTGCCATTCCAGAGTGGAAATGGGATCACATCACTATGGACTTCGTTGTTGGCTTGCCGAGGACGCCGCGGGAAAACGACGCCATCTGGGTCATCGTCGATCGACTAACCAAGTCAGCGCACTTTATCGCCATCAAAGTTACTTGGAGCGTCGACCGCCTTGCTCAGATATATCTTGATGAAATAGTTCGGCTGCACGGGGTCCCAGTTTCTATTGTCTCAGATCGGGATGGACGGTTCGTAGCGCGCTTCTGGAGTAGTCTACATTCAGCACTGGGGACCAAGTTGAAGTTCAGCTCAGCTTATCATCCTCAGACTGACGGCCAAACAGAGCGGGTGAATCAAATTCTCGAAGACATGTTGCGACTCTGTGCGATCGACTTGAAGTCAAGTTGGGACGTCCATCTAACGTTGGCCGAGTTTGCATATAACAACAGCTATCAGTCCAGCATCCAAATGGCGCCGTATGAAGCTTTGTACGGCCGGAAGTGTAGATCGCCTATTTGCTGGAATGAAGTCGGGGAACGGCAGATACTTGGTCCGGAGCTGGTGGAGCAGACTGTACAAAAGGTCAAATTGATACGAAAAAGATTAAAGATAGCACAAAGCCGGCAGAAAAGCTATGCCGACACGCACCGACGCCCCCTCGAGTTCTCGGAAGGCGACCATGTATTCCTGAAGGTGATGCCTATGCGTGGAGTATCCCGGTTCGGTGCGAAAGGAAAGTTGAGCCCAAGATTTGTTGGCCCGTTCGAAATATTGAAGCGAGTCGCCCCGGTAGCTTACCAAATTGCCTTGCCGCCTGCATTGTCAGAGGTACATGACGTCTTCCACGTCTCACAATTGCGGAAGTACGTGCACGATCCGGGGCATGTGGTAGATTTGGGTAAGCTGGACCTGAAGGCGGACTTATCATATGTCGAAGAGCCGGTGCAAATCTTGGAGCGCAAGGATAAACTTCTCCGCAACCGTGCTATTCCACTAGTCCGCGTCCTCTGGAGAAACCATTCGGTCGAAGAGTCGACATGGGAGCTTGAGTCAGAAATGAAAGAAAAGTTCCCTTCATTGTTCTTGTAGAGGTAGGTTCTATTTTAAGTTTCGAGGACAAAACTTTTTGTTAGTTGGTTATGGTGTAGTGCCCCGTCCCTACATCATGCCCCGTACTCTGTCCACGGGGTACGCGAGAAAGGAACACTGTCGCTATCGATTCGGTCGGGACCGATAGGTCGGGATCGGCCGAGTCGATCGAACGGGAACGGTTGAATTAAGACCCATTCCTCGTTATGGAATGTCTTCTTCGGAACCAAGTCCCATATTCAGCGGGCTGCGCCTCGAGGATTGACTCTGCGGCTGAGTCGGGAGAGACCTCCCGTTGCTCTGCTTTTCACGCCGCTTGCGTTGGTTTTGGATTTGTTTTCTGAATGCGTTTTCGTGAATGTTTTCGATGGTTTTCATGGCTTGCATTTCGAACTCGCATTTCCTATCAAACTCCTTGAATAATGCAGTGTTCTAATCGGTTGCTTGTGCGATTTCAGGTAATCGCGTAGGCGACGTCTAGCGCAACCAGCAAGTTCTCTCGCCGAAGTAAACTCAAGGTGAGTGGCTGACCCTTCTCTTCTCGACCCCCTTCTTAGGCAAATCGATAGTGTTGTTGCGGATGAAACAATGAAATCAAGGGCACGAACACGATGAAAATGAACAAGTTTCAAAGAGAATGTAGGCTATATCTTCATAACTAAAAAGAATTGTCTTTGCACGGTCATTGGACAACTCGTGCACGAGGAACGGCTTCCTCGAGCGATACCCCGAGACACGGGATCGTTTCGGCCTAGGAGGAAGTAAAAGATAGCTGTGCTCGACGAAAGCAAAAAGATATGGTTAGTCGGGAGAACTTGCAGTGGGGCTCGCTACCCGCGCTGAAAGTGTCGCCGTCTAACCCAGCTATAGTCCAAATATGGCTTGTGATGCCAGTGACCTTCACGAACACAAATTTGCACACAAAATAATAACAACTGACAGGAAAGAATATTTTAAGTCCCAAAGGCGCGGCACGGTCCGCCGGGGGTAAGTTCCGAAGTAAATTACATTATGCTTGTCATTGCACGCTTGAAATTCATTAGGATGGTTAGAAACATTCATGAACTAAGTCATATAAACTCATTCAACCAAATGAGAGTTTGGAACTAACTTGCCACGCACCAGTACAAAGTGTAATGTACTGATCCTCGTTCTCCAACGCAGGTACCCCGAACCACGAAGGGCGTGCCAACTAGAGCTCAAGGCGGCGTGAACTCTTTTGAAGCCTTGTCCGTGTGAAGGCTTGTTTTCTGGATTTCCTTTTGAAGAAGACCGCACATCAGTCCAAAGAAAAATGACGACTCGACTTCCCGCCATAGCAGGTGGAAATATGTATTGGTTTTTACTTGTATAAAAGGGTGTAATGTATGGAACGACCTATCTCATCGGCGTTCATTTTGTAAGTCGAGTCATGTTGTAGCCCGCGCGGCAATGATTGTAAAGGAGTCTATGTAAAGTTTTATTATCATCAATGAAAAAGTCTATTTCTATTCCAAATGTGTCATTCAATTTCTCTGCGTACTCTAACTTGATGTTGTGTTTCGGATAACCTTATGACTATGCCTTGTGCGATCGCAACTTAGGTTCGCACGGCATCACGCCCGGGGGACGACTATCGATTCTACGGAATCGGGGCGTGACATGTGTAGGAAATCGATGCTCGATGTTTAGAAATCGGAGTGATGCAAGCTTGGATAGAAAAACCCCGTACTATCAACTTGGTTTGACCTTAGGATGGGGTCAGTGTTGATATTGTTGTTTGGGAACTATGATTCCAAAACTGATGGAAAGACGTAGCCTAGCGGTTAGGCAGACGTTCCGGTACGGAGCAATAGGAATTGTGGAGGCACCACTCGCGAGTATCGGTTGACATACATGTATATCAGGGACGCCCGAATATGTGCACGATCTGACTCGAGTGGTAATGGTGGATTCTCTATCACCATGCTTGGCTGAAATGTATGTATTTTGGGGACGCTTAGAATATGTGCACGATGCAACCAAGTGATACGTTGAATTCAAGTGAGATTTGAGGAATAGAAAAGTGTCGAGGATTTTGAGATTATGAGTTTTGAAGAAAGGATTGTGGATAGCACGAGCGTGGCTCGGATTGAGGGAACGCATAGGAGAAATGTGTGCGAAAAACGTAGGATGTTGAGTCGAGTACTAAATCGATAAGTGTACTCAGTTAGTTTCGAGGATGAAACTTTTTCTGAGTGGTGTATGATGTAGTGCCCCGTCCCGCTCAGTCAATCGGAGGAATCGAAACGTCGACGGCGTTCGGACTTAGCCTTGCAACGGCTGCTTGAAGACATCGCTCGGTCGAGGCGATCGCTCGCTCAGGTGGGATTGTTTCGGTGAACTTGCCTCATCTTTGCCTTCACATAATAAATCGCATGTTTTCAACTTGCACAAGTAGGCTTGATAATAAAAGAGACGAATGCACATAGCTAAAGGGAATAATCCCGACGGGTCAAATTGAGTTAGAATATGGAAAGGTCCAATGGTCGGCATAGAGTTGGTGTACGGCGTGCTTTGAAAATGATACTCGGTCCTTCGTCCCGTGGCTTGGGAGAAGAAAAAGTTGGTCTTTGACACAAACTGTGAATTAGCCTAAGTCATAAGCGTCGCCCGCTTAAATGCTCGATAAAGCATGCACGCTTCCACGATGCAAGGCTTGACATAGCCTTTGCTCGTCCCTTGGGTTAAGTTGTAGGCTTGATTAAGTTAGACAAAGTGATGGTGGTCGACCTAAAACATCCCAAGCACGGTCCTATGAGTTCTACGGCTGAGTATAGCCACGAAGTCCTACGGTTTCAAAGCAAGTCGTATGGAGTATGAGTTGGGCGATAGTGTCGCATAAAGCACGATGGGCCTAAGACACGATGCACGAACTTAGTGTTTAAAGCATGAACCACGATTGATTTAATAAGTTTTGGAGAAAGGACTATCGAATAGGCATTGAGTTGAATGAAATGATATGGTAACATAGAAAGAATGCTCGCGACCATGGGTCGTCGAGGGGTCCTTGAGGGGTCTCAAGGATAGAAGACTTGAACTTGGTTTTGGAAAGAGATGATAACACTGAAAGTACAATGACTATGTGAGAAGTCAGTTTGAGTGAAGGGTCTTGCATGGTCATTGGACAACTTGTCGACAAGGTAGAGTTTCCCCGTAACGGCAACCCAGGGCCATGGGACCGTTTCGGCCAAGAAAGGAAACATGGTGATAGCTGTGCTGACTCGATAGCACTGGGTTAGTCGGAGACTTCCAGGGGGCTAGCTACCTTGTGCTGGAAGGGTCCCGGCCAACCGCAAGCTATGTGTCCATGATAGCTTGTCATGCTAGTGACCTCATATAGATGAGTTGGCACGGGCGGCAATCCGCGAGTGTGCCTTTGGATTGAGTCGAGTATTGAGTACACTATATCAAGGAGTCGAGTTGAATGTGTGTGTATAGTTTGAATACAATGTTGGGCCTAAGATTTGGTCGCAACGTAGGCGACGTGCTTCGGCACGAGATGTGGCGTCGAGTCTTATGTTGTCGGCATATAAGTTGCATGTTATGATTGAGTTATCTTGAGTTTAAGTCAGGAGATGCCGCAAGACAAAGTCGGTCGAGTGACACTTAACCCACAAGTCTTGATTGGGTCGGTTGGTGATCAAAGTAGCAAGGGCCGCGAGGCGACGATATGATCGAGTCTAATTGAGTTGCCAGGTACGGCCTCAACAAGGGTTTGTAGCACGGTCACACGGAAATGGAGCCTCATCGCGTAGTTGCGTCTCTGATTTTAAGCCGTAAGGCAAACACGACTCGATAGGTTAACGTTGTTGGCACGAGAAGGGTCTTGAGGCAAGGTATGAGTTAACGTTGTCGTTACAAGCATGAGATGGTCTAGAGACACAGAATAGGCAAAGGCGTCGGTCCTAAAACAGATCCTAAGGCAAGAGTAGAAAGATAATCATAAAGGGGACTATGCTGCACAAAGTAAAATAACGTGTCAGTTTTGTATGGGTGGGCGAGGAGCTCATTCCACCAGTACAGTTGAGTACTGACACCCACATAGTTTACATGTGCAGGCACAGGTAGAAGCTCGTGGCACGGAGCTCACTTGGATGCGTCGAGACATGGAGTTCCTTGGCGATTTGAAGCGCATGGCCGCATGGAGTAAAGACTTATACGGGACATAATGTATGGACGTCGCCTTCCGAAGCTTCCGCTTGATCGACAAAATATATTTGAGAGATGAGAGAGAGCTAAGCGACTTGTAATGTGAGAAGAGTGAACCTGAGTGATTGTAATCTTGGCCTTGCGCCCCCAATGTAACCATTGTTTCAATATCAATAAAAGAGCTTCTTTGAGTAACTTGTGTTTCGTTCTAAATTTTTGCTGCTATTATTCAATGTCTCTACATGGGACTTCTGTGCGACGACCTCGTCGCAATCGCTGAAATCGACCGTTATGAAACCCGTCTTGCACGAGCGCAACCTAGGCTCGTACGGCATCACGACTTAGCGAGGACGATCGCTCCTACGGGAGCGGGGCGTGACAACAGCCGACCCCCCACCAACCCGAAATCCTAAACATAGAGAGAGAGAGAGGGGGGGAAGAGAGAGAGCATACCTGAGAGAGAGATATCCCGTCGGAGAGAGCTTCGCCGAAGAATGTGACCCGTCGGAGAGAGCTCGCCGGAGAGAGAAAGAGAGAGGGAAGAGAGAGAGTTTTTTGGGGGGAATGAAAAATTCCTTCCCCTCCGTCGGTCAATTTAAGTTAGGTTACAGTATTTAGCGACGGATTACCGACGGATATTTTCGTCGGAAGGTAGCCGCTAAATACCAACTAGATTATCGACGGAACGTCCGTCGTCACATAGACGCTAATTTAGCACGCCATTTATTTCAGATTTTGCCGCCACAATGTGCGATATATTAGCGACAGACATGAATCCGTCGCTAAAGTTTTGTCAAATTAGCGACGGATGTGCGACTGATTTTGACGCAAAAAAACTAAAAAAAAATATACATTGCTTTCTGACGGTAGCCAGTCACAAGGTAGTCGCGAGGCCGTCGCTATGGCCGACGGATACGATCCGTCGCTAATCCTCCGTCGCCAATTTGCTGTATTTTAGTAGTGTAAGGATTTGTCGTTCACTAACTTTATTCTAACATATGGATACTTTCAAAAATACATGGTCGTCCACCATTAACTCTAAAGGTCGTCGATAAGTATCTGTATTACTCTTCTGTCGACTTTGCGCAACTCAAAGTCTTTCACAAATTAGGCGAATCTTCTGAACAGTCTGTAATACTAATTCTGGACTAAGGATTTGTCGTTCACTAACTTTATTCCAACATATGGATGACCTGCATTTCTACCCATAAAGAGCTTCACACAACGTCATATGTATGATGGATTGGTAGCTATTATTGTATGCCAATTTTGCTAACGATAAGCGGATGTCACAACTTGTCTTTAAATCCCTCGCACATAGCCATAATATGTCTTCAAGATGATTTACCCCTGTTTGGCTATCAATTTGAGGATGCTATGTCGAATTGAACTTCAACTTTGTCCCCATTGTCGTCTGAAGACTATTTCAGAAATGTGATAAGAATCACCAATTTTGATCTAAAATTATTGATACTAGTTGTAGTGTCCCGCTCCGCAAAGGCACTAGATAAACAGAGAAATCGGATTGCTGGCTCTGCAACAGAAGACGATTAATCTGGGTGAGTGGACGAAGTCTCATTTGCTGATTCGCTTACGTCTAATAAGAATCTGAGTTTTTGATTGAATGTTATTGTTAATAACAAGATAGTAAATCATTAAGTATGCTTTGAGAGAATCCACATGTTGCTATGCTAATACGAGAAAAGAGATAATTTGTATGCTAAGAAGTAGAACTGTTGCCTGCTCATAAGAAACGAACTAATGCATGTATGCTAAAGTAGAGATGTTGCCTTTAATCAATGAACCGTTGCCATGCTAACAAGAAAAGAAAAGAGATTGCTTATATGCCCGAACGGGTACACTTTCAAAGGTAAAATGATATGCTATATATGCATAGAACTGTTATTATGTTCCAAGGAGATAAATGATTGCTTGTCCCTCAAAGATGTTCTGAATGCTGGTCATGTACAGACGGACTTGTAAATATTGCAAAGAGAATGTAATAGTACCCTGGGGTAAATGCTGCACCTCGGGAATGTTGTATGAGGTAAATGCTACACCTCGAGAATGTTGTATGAGGTAAATGATATACCTCGGGAATATTGTATGAGGTAAATACTACACCTCGAAATATTGTAAGAGGTAAATGCTACACCTCGGGAATGTTATGCCTATTAACGATGAGCTGAATCCAAGAGTCACAGCTGCCAATCGAGTCTGTATGTGTCAAGAATATTTTGCTAAGAGCTAACGATGCAGAGACGAATCGGAAATAAGAATGTTGGTTATCTTACGTTTATGCTAATCCTTGTTTTATGCAGGGATGGATCGTCGGCTATGGTAAGCATCACTGAAAAAGTGATACATTCGTTGCTAAGTTTTCTAAACATGAGTTGCTTAAAGAATAAATTATTGTCAAAAATTGCTATGTTTCGTCCAAAGAAGATATAATAATCATGCTTATATATCTGACCATTTGAATGTCTTGAATAAGAAAAAAGAATGCTAATGCTATTATCCCTAATGAAATGATATAGTTCATGAAACACGCTGTGCACTGCATATAAAATGAATAGTCATCGTGCTTGAATTGAATAGTCTCTTGTATGCTTGAGATGAAATGACATGGAATGAATTATGGCTTTTCAAAGATATTTTCAAATAATGTAAACTGACTCTGTATGCATGAAATGAATATAGGTAAAAGTAGCAAGATCATATTACAAGAACTATTTTCTCACTAAATGAACAGTGATCGTTTCAGACAAATATAGCTCTTTGTTCACAATCATCAGTATGCTGATATACTGACCCATCATCAGTCTGCATGCATGTGCAATATGCATCGAGAAGGATAGTCCAAAGCGATAGCCCGAGCCTCATCCTCAGGAGACAGAAATTAGAAGAGATGCCAAGAGATAGACATCTATTGCAAGAATTGGTTTTGTATATAAAGGGATGTAATGTATGGAAATAGAATCATTGTAATCTGTAATGTTTCTGAGAGAATGTAAACATAGTATCAGAGAGAAACGAAAGCTTGTAATCTGTTCAAATGAAATCAATAAAGAGAATTATTTCTTGTTACCATTGTGTTCAATTCATATATCTGCAAAATGTTCGCTGCTGCTTCAAATATCTGCTTTATGTTCCGCTGCGTATTGTCTATCTTGTCTTGTTATATATCTTGGCCTTATGCAAGCGCAACTTAGGCTTGTACGGCATCACGCCCAAGCGTGGACGATTGGTCTCACAGAGTCCGAAGCGAGGACGAAAGGACTCTGCGGGATCGGGACGTGACAGAATGATATCAAAGCAACACGATCCTCAGGCCAATTGTTGATTCGATTGAATTCAAAGATGTTCTCCTGATCGAAATTTCTTTGCCTACTCCATATAATAATGAGATGAACGTTCCATACAATAAGTCCGTAAATATTTTATGATGTCGGCCAATGTTTTATCGATTTGATTGATTGAGATTGATGCTTTATTAAACAAGAGTTTTGATATGACCTGAATTGTGATTTTATATAGGGGTGAGTATTCGGTTTATTTGGTTCCAACCGAACCGAATAACTGAAAATCAAATTAGACCGAAACCGAATAAGCAAAACCGAAACCGAACCGAATTGGTCAATAACCGAACCGAACCGAACCGAATTAAATCGGTTCGATTTTTGGTTTATTCGGTTTATTCGATTTTTTGGGTTTATTTGTGTTTTTTTGTTAATATATATAATAACTAAATCACTACGAGAAAAATGATCATTTACGACGTACAAAACACGCCGTAAAAGATCTTTCACGGCGTACATTTTGGTGCCGTAAAAGGTCATGCTATAAATGACCCTCTTTTTTACAACGCACATTCGAGCGCTGTAAATGATCATCTCAATCTTTTTACAACATACATTCGAACGCTGTAAATGACCCTCTCCATCTTTTTACAACGTGCTTTCAAACGCTGTAAATGACCCTCTATCTTTTTACAATACAGTTTCAAACGTTATAAATGACCTTCTCCACCTTTTTACAATACGCTTTGACACAGCTGTAAATGACCATCTAATTTAAAATGTGCTTGGCATTGCTTAGGACAGCAGCAGTCTTGTGTACACGGATCATAACAAAAGAAAAATAATAACATAACAAAAGAAAGATACAGTGTAAATTATAATATTAATATAAACTAAGAACATCACAACATTGAAGAAATATAATACACATATAATCTTTATATTCGATCAACAATATTAAATACAAAGCATATTCGATTGTCAAATAAATAAAGAAGGTTCACAACTAAAATTTCAAATTCCAACTACATTTTTACGCTCGAGGAAACCACAAGCTCAGGAGGTAGAAAATCCAGCTACTGCTATGTTTTTTAGTCCCAAGGGCCAGTTGGTGCTTCTCATCACTAGCCTTCCAGGGTTTGTAATCCGGTTAGTTGGCCAATGTCATTGTTTAATGTGCCTTCAAGTTTCATGGAAGATTATTCTCCTGAAAGCATAAAAGGAAGTAAACAAAATAACAGGAAATGAATAAAAGTATAACACTTACAACATAGTTACTCTGGACTCAGTGCACTCTACCCCTTCCTATGGTATGCTACAGGGATCCGCTTTTTCCAAGTCTGTGATGTGTTTTGCCATTGGCTCATCAGAGTTCGGAGTGCAGCCACTACAAGAGTTGCAGCAATTAATTGTTAAGTCCAAAGCATGACACTAGATTGTGCCTAAGTTTCTATATTACTAACTGAACATGATTCCAAATTTTGATGAATTGTTCTTACATGTTGCAACAAAATGGTAATATGGCAATAGCTACTCATCTAGTATCCATGATATCCTATTAACTGAAGAAGGTTAATATCAAAAAAGAGCAATAAACAAAATGATCCAATTAATACTCGGTCTTCTATTCAGCAAGCCAAAAACACTTGGTTGTAAGAATGACTTGCAATTAACAAACTATCGTATAGTTTGATTGCTCGGGAAAAAGTTTCTCTAGCTAATCACATGCTATATCAGCTTCGTGAGTTTCTAATACATGAATGAATCAATCTAGGTATAAATTTTAATTAGCATGTCTGAACTTTAAATTGAGTAAGGAATAGATATACCTTGTTAGCAATAGCAGGAGAGTTACTTCCAAACCATGTATCCTGCCTCTCTGATTGACAATGAGCAAAACATGAATTAATAAATAATCCATTTTCCTTTAACATAGAGAATTCTTTCAATGCATTAAGCATTCCAGTTCAAAAATCTGCAGAAATAAGAAAAACAATGTCCACAAGTATTCAAGCTGGATCAAGAAAGAGGAAGAAAATAAATTTGAAGGTGTCAAAGAATACCCTGCAAGAATTGGATTTGGGCTGCATTGCAATTTGCATTATTTAACTTGCATTGTCGACAAAACCCATGAGGATCAACTCTTGTGGTGGCTAAACTTGCCCGGAGCTGAAAAGTTCAGAAAAGAGAAATTCAGCTTTATGAGAATGTATGATAGATTTCTTAATTGTCTATCCAAACTAATTTTAGGAGTCCTCGATATCAGTTTTAATGCGAAACAATAATTCATCGATAAAAATACATATATGGCAAAGAGAGAATAATAAAAAAAATTCAAATACTGGTCTTGATTAAGGTACCACAATCAACCTGATTACAGAGTACTAGAATTCAGATATGTTTATACCTGCCACGCATCATATGCTGCATTTAGAAGAAAAAATGGGTTCTGAACTTTTGCCACCAAATTTTGAGGTAAAAAACACTACATTAATGAAAATGAGATGAAATTACTGTTATGTATAATGGTATATTGTTTATCTGCATCATAATTAGGGTAGTTAGTTACCGTAGTTGCATCAATGTTGGAAGTACAAGAACTTGGCAAGTTTTTTGCAACACCCTTCATATCCATGTACATAAAAAAAACTGAGAAAATTAGAATTTTAATGTTTGTCCATATCGGTACCTTACTTAGCAATACTGAGTTTTGAATTCCATTAGTTCTGTCAGCTCGTCTTTTTAATAAAGATATGAATGAAGTACGATAGACACCATAGTTACTTTTTATCTTTTTGCACAACAGCCCTGTTGCTGTCCATAACCTAGAATTTGATTCCTAAGAATGAATCAAGAATTAGACTAGTGACGATGCCTAAGATTTGTGTGGGTAGATGTGGGTAGGAACGAAGTACATGCTAACTGCATATTTTATAATTACCTATAAGTCTACTACACCGTCAAAGAAGGTTCTCATGGTGTGCCTACTGTAATGCCCCGCTCCGCATCGGTGCATTACGATGAGTCGTTGACTCGAAGAGTTGCGTTGGCCAAAGGTAAGCTTTGAGTCGGTTGGAATCTATGAATCGAATCGATGCAAAGAGTAAGTCCCGCTTGAGCAAGTGCTAACTTTGGTTGATCTGGTGTGCAGGCTATGCTTTTACGCTGGACGATAAGAGGTCGGCATTTTGCCTTATGCAAAGAAATGTCCGCGAAACCAAATCGAGGCCCTGCAACGGATTGTGGCATGGGCGCGATAGGCCAAATCAACCGAGTAGAGCAAAGGAATGGCTAAGTCTGGGAGTTAGCTATGCGATCGAGTTATGGAAGCGAGACGCTTCAATCGGCGAAACGACAAGGCGTATCGGCTTAAGGTGGGCGGGTTCTTGACTCTCTCTCCCTATTCCTTCACGTCTAATAAAATACGTTATGGTTGCATAATATGTTATCGAGTTAGTGAGCGTGGCTCGGCGAGTAAGTGTTTAAGTATGCGTTGAACACTAAGATAGAACATTGAACAATCGAAATATTGAAGCGACGTGCATCGAGTGCACAGGTCGCGGTAGGGCAATAATGGTAGAACATTGAAAGATGACATTGAGATGTGCATCATGTGCACGGCTCCGAGAACATTGAACACTAGGCGTAGAACATTTAAATATGGTGCTGAGCGTGCCTTTGTGCACTTAAGCTACTAAAACGACTGAGTAAATGCGGAGGTAGGCTATGCGAATAACATTATGTGCGGGACGCGTGAATAATAGTATGAGATGACTAAGCCGTTGAGCGTCGTGCATCAATATGGATGTGTTGGGGCATAACGCCGACGGAGCTCCCCATGCGATTGGTGGATTATGTTTATGGCACGGGAAACCGTTTATGTACGACGCTAGGTTTATGGATTACGAGATCGGTTGGTATGCTATGGATTGTATGCTATGGAACGTATTGCATGGTCAATGGACTCGGATTG
Source organism: Iris pallida (assembly GCA_029216955.1). Lineage (NCBI taxonomy): Eukaryota > Viridiplantae > Streptophyta > Magnoliopsida > Asparagales > Iridaceae > Iris > Iris pallida. Next base: position 38,279 of record JANAVB010034837.1, on the reverse strand, counting down.
CCCGTGCACGGGTGTGGCTTCCCTCGAACGGTTACGCCGGGGCGCCGGGACCGTTCGGCCTAGGAGGGAATTATGTGTGGTATTTATGGTGCACAACATTCGGACGGATTGCGACCGTCCAGTGCTGTGATAAGCTATGATGCCCGTAAGTTTGGGATCCTTCGGATACTGGGCTAGCAACCCGTATCGAAGCGATTGTAGGCTTACACATATGAGATGCCAAGTCCATTACGGTGCGACACACCGTGACCTTCATATAGTTAGGGCCGGTGGGCTGAGATGAGAGCTGGGTGCAGGCGCAGGGCCTGCTACCCATTATGCATATGTTTATGTTTGTGAATAGTCGGTTGCGTGAATCATATGTTGGCTTATGTTAAGTTCTAACCACTGCAGGCTAAGGAAAATAGGACGGCATGAGCACAAACACTATGTTTACATTTCTGTTATGGCTAACTGTATCTGCTGCAGGAACACGGGATGTGCTGACACATTATAATAATGTGCTATGTTAAGTTTGCCATGAAACTGATCCTAAGGCTAAATAGAAAGACCACAAAGTAAGATGCATGCTCACTAAATGATAAGGTGTTTGGTTTGGGTGCGAGCGGGTCTTGATCAGTGCGAAGCGAGGACGAAAGCACTAAACCCCCACTAGTTTATGTGCAGGTTCAGGTTATGATCAGCTCGGGGCGGAGCTTGGCTTGGACGTGCCGAGGCATGGAGTCCTTGGCGTTCAAGAGGAGCTTCCGCATATGCGTTCGGACTTGCGACATGGAGATGTTCGGCCGAGGACTACTTGGTGGCTATAAAGAGGCATAATGTATGGAGCAATGTAATCCTTTGTGAGCTAGAGAGATCATGAGCGTTGTAGCCAATTGGCATTTTATGTTGGGCTATTCAGAGCCTTGTAACCTTCAGTTCAATATGAATAAAAGAGATTCTTATGTTTCACTTGTTTTCTTCCGCTGCTTATGTTATCAATTTGAGATAGTTCTATGTGAACCTGTTATCTTGCCTTGCATGAGCGCAACTCCAGGCTCGTGCGGCATCACGCCCCAGCAATGGCGATGATTCGGGTTAAATCTAGCGAGGACGAGCGATTTCCCGGATCGGGGCGTGACAAGTTGGTATCAGAGCGGTTCTATCCTTTGGACCGTGCGTGAATCTCTTTGACCCTCAAGTTACTTCGCTATCGAATTCAGTTGACTCTAAGTTGTTTCCGCAACCGCATGGCTCATGGATCTGCTCGACGCTACATTGGATGTTCCATACAATAAGTCTATATTAAGTGCGTACGTCTGCCACAAGTATGTCGTGACTATCACGTTATCTCCGGGTGCCGTCGGAGAGTGTTGGTTGCACGAAGTGCAACGGGTTAGGGAATGATGGTCGCACGAAGTGCAACGAATATGGTGATGTTGGTTGCATGAAGTGCAATGATATGCGTATTGTTGGTCGCACGCAGTGCGAGGAGCTATGTGTTGTTGATCGCACGAAGTGCGAGAGATATGTGTTGTTGGTTGCACGAAGTGCAACGGGTCGATATGTGAGGCAATGTGTATTATGTGGCAATGTGAAGGATTATGTGTTGTCGGTTGCACGGAGTGCAGCAAGTCGTGGATCGTTCGTTGCATCAGTGCAACGAGTCGATACGGTATGATGTGCGTAGTATGGCTATGCGGATGGATAGCGAAATGTTGTTCGAGATTGAGTAAAGACCTTAAGTATCGAGACTAAGTTGTTGCACGAGCTGCAACGTGCGGGATTCGAAGATCGTGGATGCGATAGTAACGAATCGAGTTGGTCGCTAAGTCGAGTTGTGTGGGCGAACGTTATGTTGGCCGTATGTCGCGTTGAGCTTTAAATAAGCGAATGTTACGGGTGGGATCGATGATGATCGCCATGGTCCGGTTAGATCGAATATGTGTCGAACTTGAGCTAACGTTAGAGCTGGGATCGAAAGGATCGCCAATACGGGACGGTTAAGTTGAGATAGAAGTCGGACCTATGCGAAGTGTGATGTCGAGTAATGACTCGATTCTGAGTGGTATATGCAATACCAATTATGCGAGCAAGCGTGGTGAGGTATTGTGTCGATAACGATAGGCTCGATCCTGAGTGGTATATGGGATACCACTTAGCGATGGTTATGTTAAGCCGGTTGGTGACTTGCGATAGGTTTCGTCGAAACGATTATGTTGTTACGGTATGTTTGTCCGCAACGGATGGAATGGTATCGAGACTCGAGTGGAAATGATGCGATAGGAGTCGATATAAGTATGCTTGTGAATTAGTTAAATGAGTATGCGTGAAGTCGTACTTATGGATGATATGTCGGACGAGAATTCGTTAAGTATAAGTTGGACGATAGGCCGAGCATATGCGAACGAATGTTACGTTGAGGAAATAGTCGACCAGGTCGAACTTATGTTGAGTTAGTACGGAGACTTCTTCGGAACATGTTGAGTAAGTACGGAGAAATTGTACGAACGAATTTGGGTTAATACAATGAGTCGGTAGCACGATTTGGAAGTACGAGTTAGGGATATGAGAAGTGATTTGTGCGAGATTTGATTCGTATTCGAGTTCGGATAATGGCAATGATTGCAACGGGTTTGAGCTTATGAGAAAGGAGGGTGTTCAAGTTATGCATATCGACGATGGTATTGAGGCGTATCAAAGACGATATGCAATAACTCGGGGATACTCTGATCGAATGAACGAAAATTATGTTGAGCATTGTTGTTGGATGAATAAGATGCAAGTTAAGTTATGGCAATTGGAATGATAACGATAGGAATGCTTCGGAGAATTTGAGAGTCGACGGATGTTACTCGGATGAAAACGAAAGTGTATGGATTGCTTCGCAGATCACCACTATGTTGACATTCTTGTCTTGAGCGAGCGCAACACCAGCCTCGCACATGCGTCACGTCAAATTAGGGCGATCATTCCGCGTGAGCACTGGTATGGTGATTCATCCAGTGGGGATGATCGAACTTACGAGGCGTGGCAAATTTGATATGGACTTGTGGTTTGACGCGAAGGTAAAATTGAGGATTGTGCGATATTGTCAACGGTAGTGCCTAAGTGACTCGAGTAGTAGCGGCGCATCAGTTGCACATGGGATGGATAAATTACGGATTGGTAAGGTATGTCGGATTGGGTAAAGTCGTATAGGAAATATCGGGAATTGATTTGGCTCCGCGATAGGATATAGCATGGTTCGTTGTAACTGTCCCTCGTTGATGATCTTCAATTATCGAGCGTAGTTTCGGGGCAGATGACCCTAGAAGACTTGACCGCCAAATCAAGTGAATGTTGGAGTCCCATAAGATGACCCTAGAAGACTTGACCGCCAAATCAAGTGAATGTTGGAGTCCCATAGGATGACCCTAAAGAAGTCGCGTAAGAAGGATAAGGAATGATCGAGTATATATTGAGGAACGTGCTTAGAGTAGTGACGCGGTAAGGCGATTGCAAGGATTTTGCAATGCACGAGAGCAACGAATAGTAGAATGACCCTAAGAGTTGTGTCGTAGATCGGTTTGAATAACGGTTAGGCTATGTGTGTTGAGCGCACCATCGATATTACGAAACAAACTAGTCGGGATTGAATCGGGGACTAAGTAAAGGATTCGTACTCGGTCGAGTATCGGGGATGAGCGTATCGTAAGAGACCTTGGGTCGGAAAGATTGTTGCCTTTGAGCATCGTAGACTCAAGTTGACCTCTGTGTCGGGAGAGTGCGAGCATGATGTCTGGATAAGTTGCCTAGCGGGGGTAGCCCCAGACTCGATGCGCGGGTAGTTCGAGAACGTAGATCATGTTGAGATAGTTGCGTACGAGATTTAGTACGGATTGTAGACAAAGGAATTGGTGACATATTGACATAGTCCATGTCGTAGAGGCCAAGTGTTATAAATGGTTGGATGAAATACTTGAGTTATGCGAGAGATAGGAAACGGTTGGGCGAATAGGCATTGCAGAGAATTGTTGTGATCGGATGCACAATGACTCGATGCAATGCGAGTGTTAGGTGGCCGACGAGAAACTTATGAGATTGAACTAATAGTTTCGAGTTAAGTTATGTACAAATGTTGGAAGATGATCGCATGTTATGGGATGATGCATACGAAGAGTATTTTGGGAATAGGCGCTAAGGTATGACTAAGTCGAGTACGGACCGATGGATGCTTGAGGATTTAAGTTGAGCTTGTTAGTTGTCCCGATATCCTACAGCTGAGCTTGGCTGAAATGCATATATTGGTGGGACGCCTAAAATATGTGTATGATCCAAATTAAGTTGTATGATTCCAACGATAGTAGCACGAGATCGTGAAGCGATCTGCGCGAGGCACTTGGATTAAGTGTTGGTGTCGGTTCGAGGACGAACCTGATTTTGAGTGGTATATTATGTAATGCCCCGCTCCGCATCGGTGCATTACGATGAGTCGTTGACTCGAAGAGTTGCGTTGGCCAAAGGTAAGCTTTGAGTCGGTTGGAATCTATGAATCGAATCGATGCAAAGAGTAAGTCCCGCTTGAGCAAGTGCTAACTTTGGTTGATCTGGTGTGCAGGCTATGCTTTTACGCTGGACGATAAGAGGTCGGCATTTTGCCTTATGCAAAGAAATGTCCGCGAAACCAAATCGAGGCCCTGCAACGGATTGTGGCATGGGCGCGATAGGCCAAATCAACCGAGTAGAGCAAAGGAATGGCTAAGTCTGGGAGTTAGCTATGCGATCGAGTTATGGAAGCGAGACGCTTCAATCGGCGAAACGACAAGGCGTATCGGCTTAAGGTGGGCGGGTTCTTGACTCTCTCTCCCTATTCCTTCACGTCTAATAAAATACGTTATGGTTGCATAATATGTTATCGAGTTAGTGAGCGTGGCTCGGCGAGTAAGTGTTTAAGTATGCGTTGAACACTAAGATAGAACATTGAACAATCGAAATATTGAAGCGACGTGCATCGAGTGCACAGGTCGCGGTAGGGCAATAATGGTAGAACATTGAAAGATGACATTGAGATGTGCATCATGTGCACGGCTCCGAGAACATTGAACACTAGGCGTAGAACATTTAAATATGGTGCTGAGCGTGCCTTTGTGCACTTAAGCTACTAAAACGACTGAGTAAATGCGGAGGTAGGCTATGCGAATAACATTATGTGCGGGACGCGTGAATAATAGTATGAGATGACTAAGCCGTTGAGCGTCGTGCATCAATATGGATGTGTTGGGACATAACGCCGACGGAGCTCCCCATGCGATTGGTGGATTATGTTTATGGCACGGGAAACCGTTTATGTACGACGCTAGGTTTATGGATTACGAGATCGGTTGGTATGCTATGGATTGTATGCTATGGAACGTATTGCATGGTCAATGGACTCGGATTGCCCGTGCACGGGTGTGGCTTCCCTCGAACGGTTACGCCGGGGCGCCGGGACCGTTCGGCCTAGGAGGGAATTATGTGTGGTATTTATGGTGCACAACATTCGGACGGATTGCGACCGTCCAGTGCTGTGATAAGCTATGATGCCCGTAAGTTTGGGATCCTTCGGATACTGGGCTAGCAACCCGTATCGAAGCGATTGTAGGCTTACACATATGAGATGCCAAGTCCATTACGGTGCGACACACCGTGACCTTCATATAGTTAGGGCCGGTGGGCTGAGATGAGAGCTGGGTGCAGGCGCAGGGCCTGCTACCCATTATGCATATGTTTATGTTTGTGAATAGTCGGTTGCGTGAATCATATGTTGGCTTATGTTAAGTTCTAACCACTGCAGGCTAAGGAAAATAGGACGGCATGAGCACAAACACTATGTTTACATTTCTGTTATGGCTAACTGTATCTGCTGCAGGAACACGGGATGTGCTGACACATTATAATAATGTGCTATGTTAAGTTTGCCATGAAACTGATCCTAAGGCTAAATAGAAAGACCACAAAGTAAGATGCATGCTCACTAAATGATAAGGTGTTTGGTTTGGGTGCGAGCGGGTCTTGATCAGTGCGAAGCGAGGACGAAAGCACTAAACCCCCACTAGTTTATGTGCAGGTTCAGGTTATGATCAGCTCGGGGCGGAGCTTGGCTTGGACGTGCCGAGGCATGGAGTCCTTGGCGTTCAAGAGGAGCTTCCGCATATGCGTTCGGACTTGCGACATGGAGATGTTCGGCCGAGGACTACTTGGTGGCTATAAAGAGGCATAATGTATGGAGCAATGTAATCCTTTGTGAGCTAGAGAGATCATGAGCGTTGTAGCCAATTGGCATTTTATGTTGGGCTATTCAGAGCCTTGTAACCTTCAGTTCAATATGAATAAAAGAGATTCTTATGTTTCACTTGTTTTCTTCCGCTGCTTATGTTATCAATTTGAGATAGTTCTATGTGAACCTGTTATCTTGCCTTGCATGAGCGCAACTCCAGGCTCGTGCGGCATCACGCCCCAGCAATGGCGATGATTCGGGTTAAATCTAGCGAGGACGAGCGATTTCCCGGATCGGGGCGTGACACCTACTAGCCACGTCAACATTGAAAATTACAGAGTAAATGTAGATGATTTGGCAAACAAAGGAATTGTGTTTATTGTAATTTCAACAAGTCTTACGCATCAAGGAAAAAGCCGGCATCAGCTAGGCATTTTATTTTGGTATTTCCCCAGGAAATAATGTATGAAACTCATCGCAATGTAGTATGGAAGCTAGACCCCCGCCGAACATCCAGAAACAAGGGCCGAAGAAAATGTATATCAATAGGATTTATAATTAGTTCACCCGTAAGAAATTTACAGCATCAGAGATGGAGATAAGACCTTGTCCGTCTTATTCATTCTGTCTGACATTAGATCCATGACAGCTAACCAGATACATTGCCCATGGAAAAAAAGACGTGCAGCCTACATATAGATGACAGTTTGGTTTGCATCGACAGATAAAAAGAAAACGACTTCGGACAAGAAAGTTAAAAGATGGAATGAGTACTTACTAATAAATTAACACAAAACGTCTAAAAATTCTAGGTGTAATGGGGGTTGCTGGAATAAATATTGATGAGAATACAAAAAATTTAGGTTTGGGAGCCTTGTATAGTTTTTTTTTATTTGGAACTTCCATGAAATAGTGTAAAGATTAGCACTCAAGAAATATTGCGGGTTATAATACAATTAACTACCGAAGCACTTTAATACTTTGAAAATTTTAGATCTTCTGGACGTCTACTCTTTCCAAATCCATACATATCATTCTTTCAAATGCCACAAAAGTATGGATACTATGCATGGGATTTCATAGCTCCGTCCTTAATAATCAACCACACAAACTGAGAGGTTAGGAAGTGAAAGCACTAGGACTTATACTGTGTTGGTAAAAATTATATTCCGAATAAGTAGCTAAGAAATATTCAATTAGGGTATGTGGACCACTTAATTGAATGTTGAAACCTTGTGGAAGTTAATAGAGAGCAAGAAAATTACTAACTAATATATTATGATTTTACAGTAGAGATGGGGAAATGAGTTAAGATTAAATAAAATCAACCCTCGAACCACTTCATAGTTCATACATGTGCTTAACCACGCCACTGGAGAACTGAGAAATCCCAATAAAAATGAATAGATAAAGATCAAAGTGGAAAAAAGTAATCTATTTTGTGCATATTAATAATAGCAAACAGTAGGGGAACTTACTTATCTAGTGACTGCAAGTACTGTGTTGTTCTAAATACTATTCATTGCATTAAACCTGTAAGTAACTAACCTGGTTATACCCTTCATCACTAAAAGATGCCCCATCACAGTAACAAACCTTGACTCTGTTCGAGTTAAAAATGTCTGCGAGCATTAGCCACAAAACCAATATGAGAATTAAATCAATCAATCTGATAGCTCATTGATTTGAGCAAGGGAAACAGAACTACAAAACCAGGATTTTCATCAGGTCTGTTGCTCAAAAGTCCAGTGAACAGAATCTATTTCTCCATGTAGTTCGATGAGCCATGACGAGTTTTCCTGCAACCTCCCACGGGTTGGACACTGCAGACCACTTGACGTCCCAACGTCTATTTTCTCTACACTGTCACCCTCTTCTTCCATCCTTCCATCTCCTGCCACCACCACCAGCAAACCACCACCACCACCACATTACTCACTCGTCCCCAATGTTACCACTAGGCTGAGTGAAGCATTACATCAAACATAATGTGGATAATGCAACAAAGAAAAAAGGAAGAAGAAAGCCAGTACCATCACATTCGGCTGAGTGAAGCATTACTTCAAACATATAATGATGAAGATGGAGAAGAACCATCACTATAACAACAACAAGAATACATGAGCATCATCATGAAATGAAGAAGACAAAGAAGAAAAAGAAAAAGAAAAAAAAAGAAAAAGTACTTACTAATGATGACCATGGTGGGGCTCGTGGAGCTCGAGGCAACCTCCTCAATTGCCAAGCCACAGTTATGAAGACCGCGCCAGCTTCGCATGACGAGGTGTTTCTTCGAATCTCGTGCAACCCTTCGAAATTCGAGAGACACTTCGAGATCCAGCAGTGAGCCGTCCCTTTGAAGTCGACCAGCCGATCTACTCTCCGCCGAGCCACGCCGGAGAGCCACCGCGACGACGAGCGCCGTCGTGTTACCGGACCTCGACGACCCCGCGCCAGAAGCCGCCGAGTCGAGCAGCGCCTAGCCGGATCTGGATCTCAGCGCCTCGCCGGATCTGGATCTCTCGTCGTCGCCTCTCTGGAGCTCCGCCTCGCCGGGGACCGCCGTGGATCGACATCCCCAACCGGCCAGTAAGTCCTCCGCCTCGATCTACTTGTCTCCTCTTCTGTTTCGTTTTTTTTATGGTTTCAGTAGTATTTTGTGGATTGAGTGAGGGTTTTGGGAAGGAATTTCCTAGGGTTAGGGTTCGCATGACCGGTTTGGGGAAGAAGATAGACCTAGATCTAAGGATTTTCGGCTATCCATGGGAAGAAGCTGAGAAGAAGTAGGGTTAGGGTTTCCTAACACTGTTAGAAGAAGGAGTTTGGGGATTAGGTTCTGGAGTTTGGAGAGAGCTAGAAGAAGATGGAGGCTGTGGGACTAGAGAGAAATCATTAGGGTTAGGGTTTGCTCTTGGCTGGGTTGAAGAGGAAGAAGACGATGGGAGTGGGAGACTAGTTTCGAAGGAGTGAACTGGGATTGAGCTCGGTCGGCTGGGTGAGTGAAAATGAAGTTGAGGAGAGAGAAGCTTGAGAATTTATGTTAGGGTTAAGAAATAGGTGGGCCGGATTTGTGGGCCAGAAGAAAATGGGCTGTAGAGTTAAGCTGGTTCAGAGGATATAAGAAGAAATAAGAAATGGCAATTTGTAAGCTAGGCCGGGTTAAGAGAAGGGGATTGGTTTATTTAGTTGAATTAAGTTAGTAGCATTAGTAAAATATTTGGTATTAGGCTGGGCTGAATGTAAAGGCTAGTTTAGGATTCTTTCTCTTAGAATTTAATTGTTGAGTAATGAATTAACAGTGGGTATGTGGGCTGAGTTCGTGGGCTTGGTGTTGGGTTGCATTATTAGTAATTATGATTGTTATCAAATTCTTATTAATGATTTTAGTTGTAATATTTTTTAAAATGTCTTACTAGTATAAATGATTAGTAGAAATGTTGTTTTTCTTAAAATTGTTAATAACCCTTAGGAATGTTTAAGTAAATTACTTTACAAAATGTTGTCCTAATAAGTATATATATTTAGCCTTGTCAAATAAATGATTTTTCTATAGTTATAATATATCCTTCTAAAAATAGTTATCTTGTTAGTATTAATAAATAATTAGTATTTATTTAGCTGATAGTTAGTAAATATTTGGTTTAAATTGTTAATTACTAAATATTTTGCTAGAAAATGTTCTAGTATTCTCTAAAAATGTTTTTCTTGCGAAATATAGTCTGAAAGTAATTTCACTAAATATTATTTTGACCAAACTATATATCTATATCTATTTTCTAAAATAGTATTTTTACTAGTGATTATTATAATTCTATGTTATATATATTTTCAAATAAATATTGCTAACTAGTTTTGCCTATAATAATTATTATAGATAGTCAATTATCTAGTTAGCATTGAGCTAATGTCATTATTCAAACCCTAATAACTTGTACCAAAATATAACAGGTGATCCATTACATCCATGCAGTATTACTCCCGTGCTTCCAAGGCGAGGCAAGTACACTGACTCGACTTGTACTCTGTATTTTCTGTCTTACATTCATGTGCCATGTTCTCATATCGGACATGAGATACACACGATTGCCTTGTACCTTGTTCATTGCTTGTGAGTCATTGTTTATTGCGGGAATTGGGGAAAATATTAGCTTTTGTGTGACCACACCCAACATAGGTATTGTGGATAGCCTAATCATACACTTCACGTACGATGAAGCCATACCTTGTAGAATTGATTGACTCATTGGCTCATTGATTGATTGTGCTCCCTAGCCGGTCACACATTAGTTTAATATTTCAAATTGTCACACTTGCATATTGATTGACGTGTTTATTGCCTTGTACATTGCTAGCCGTGTTCATTGTCTAGTATATTGATTGTCGTCCATTGCCTGCAGTTTTACATTTCATCTCTGGTACCATAGTTTCATTTCCTGTTCTGGTATTCTGGTTTTACCTTGTATTATGTACTACAGATTATATTGTATATTGCTCTTGTCAGGGTTGTACTTTGCTCTTTTCCTGACAGGATACGTTACAGGTGAGTGGGAGGCACATGGAGCATGTGATTGTATTGGATATTGCAGCTTTCATTTTATTTTATTTTCTGGAGATTGTATTTTGGATATTCATTATTGTATATTTATTTTATTTGACCGGATTTGTCTTCGGCTATTTTTGTACTAAAAAAACTTGATGGATATTGGTGATCATTTTTGGAAACGTTATAAAAGCTGTGTTTGTTTACATTACATTGTGACTTGGAGTTTTTTTTAGTATTGTACAGCTTACTTCGTCGTGTCCATCGACGAAGGCTGGGCGTGTCCAACTCGTATCCGATTATTCGGAAGCGGGTCGTGACAACTTAGGCTTGCACGGCATCACGCCCAAGCGAGGACGAACGGTCTCACAGAGTCCGAAGCGAGGACGAAAGGACTCTGGGGGATCGGGGCGTGACAGAATGGTATCAGAGCAGCACGATCCTCTGGCCAATTATTGATTCGATTGAATTCAAAGATGTTATCCTGATCAAAATTCCTTTGCCTACTCCATATCAATAATGAGATGAACGTTCCATACAATAAGTCCGTAAATATTTTATGATGCCGACAAATGTTTTATCGATTTGATTGATTGAGATTGATGCTTTATTAAACAAGAGTTTTGATATAATCTGAATTGTGATTTCATGGATTGATGATGGCGAAGGATGAGGATTATCGCTGCTATGGATATCATAAGTTTCTCCTGAAGTTTCGAGGACGAAATTTTTTCTCGGTGGGTAATTATGTAGTACCCCGCTCCGCAAAGGCACTAAATAAACAAAAAAATCGGATTGCTGGCTCTGCAACAGAAGACGATTAATCTGGGTGAGTAGACGAAGTCTCATTTGCTGATTCGCTTACGCCTAATAAGAATTTGAGTTTTTGATTGAATGCTATTGTTAATAACAAGATAGTAAATCATTGAGTATGTTTTAAGAGAATTCACATGTTGCTATGCTAATACGAGAAAAGAGATAATTTGCATGCTAAGAAGTAGAACTGTTGCCTGCTCATAAGAAACGAGCTAATGCATGTATGCTAAAGTAGAGATGTTGCCTTTAATCAATGAATCGTTGCCATGCTAACAAGAAAAGAAAAAAGATTGCTTATATACCCTGAACTGGTACGCTTTCAAAGGTAAAATGATATACTATATCTGCATAGAAATGTTATTATGTTCCCAAGAAGATGAATGATTGCTTGTCCATCAAAGATGTTCTGAATGCTGGTTATGTACAGACGGACTTGTACATGTTGCAAAGAGAATGTAATAGTACCCTGGGGTAAATGCTACACCTCATGAATGTTGTATGAGGTAAATACTACACCTCGAGAATGTTGTATGAGGTAAATGCTACATCTCGGGAATGTTGTATGAGGTAAATGCTACACCTCGAAAATGTTGGAAGAGGTAAATGCTACACTTCGAAAATGTTATACCTATTAGCGACGAGCTGAATCCAAGAGTCACAGCTGCCAATCGAGCCTGTATGTGTCAATAATATTTTGCTAAGAGCTAACGATGCAGAGACGAATTGAAAATAAGAATGTTGGTTATGTTATGTTTATGCTAATCCTTGTTTTATGCAGGGATGGATCGTCGGCTATGGTAAGAATTACTGAAAAAATGATACATTCGTTGTTAAGTTTCCTAAACATGAGTTACTTAAAGAATAAATTGTTGCCAAGAATTGCTATGTTTCGTCCAAAGAAGATGTGATAATCATGCTTATATATCTGACCCTTTGAATGTCTTGAATAAGAGAAAAGAATGCTAATGCTATTGTCCCTAATGAAATGATATGGTTCATAAAACACGCTGCGCACTGCACATAAAATGAATAGTCATCGTGCTTGAATTGAACAGTCCCTTGTATGCTTGAGATGAAATGACATGGAATGAATTGTGGATTTTCAAAAATGTTTTCAAAGAATGTAAACTGACTCTGTATGCATGAAATGAATATAGGTAAAAGTAGCAAGATCACATTACAAGAACAGTTTTCTCACTAGATGAACAGTGATCGTTTCAGACAAATGTAGCTCTTTGTTCACAATCACCAGTATGCTGATATACTGACCCACCATCAGTCTGCATGCAGGTGCAATATGCATCGAGAAGGATAGTCTGAAGCGATAGCCCGAGCTTCATCCTCAGGAGCCAAAAATCAGAAGAGATGCCAATAGATGGACATCTATTGCAAGAGTTGGTTTTGTATATAAAGAGATGTAATGTATGGGAACGGGATCATTGTAATCTGTAATGTTTCTGAGAGAATGTAAACATAGTATCAGAGAGAAATGAGAGCTTGTAATCTGTTCAAATGAAATCAATAAAGAGAATTGTTTCATGTTACCATTGTATTCAATTCATATACTGCAGAATGTTCGCTGCTACTTCAAATATCTGCTTTATGTTCCGCTGCGTATTGTCTATCTTGTCTTGTTACATGTCTTGGCCTTATGCAACCGCAACTTAGGCTTGCACGGCATCACGTCCAAGCGAGGACGAACGGTCTCACAGAGTCCGAAGCGAGGACGAAAGAAATTTGCGGGATCGGGGTGTGACACTAGCACTCGGCGCAACTGAACTATATCGTCAAGATAAAATTTGAGCCAACCGATCAACGCTCCAAGAAACTTTGATAGCGATAAAATGAGCCAACTTGGTCAATCGATCAATAATGACCCAAACGCATCATTCCTCAGCTGCGTCTTCGACAAGCCTACAATGAAACCCATGGTGATATGGTCCCACTTCCACTCTGGAATGACAAGACTCTTCATCTCTCTATTGGGTCTATGGTGCTCCGCATTCACTCGCTTACAAGTTAGATATTGCAATACGAAGAGGGCTACTTCTTTTTTCATATCGTGCGACCAAATTTTTTTTTTTTTTTGCAGATCCTTATACATTTTCGTGCTACCTGGATGTGACGTATACTTTACATAATGAGCCTCCGTTAGTATCTCTTTCCGGAGCGCTTCATATTTTGGGACACATAGTCTTCCCTTCAATCGTAACACTCCATTTTTAAGTTATGTAAAATCAGTTGCCTCCCCCCCGTCATTTATCTGCGTATTTTCTGTAGAAATTCGTCTTTCCTTTGCGCTCCCTTGATTTTCTCAAGTTGTAGTTGAGCTACCTGTGTGCTCAGACCGCAAACTCGGAACTCAATGCCCATACACTTTAAGTCTTTAAGTATCTTGCTCATTATAATATTCGCTCCCACGAATTTCCGTTTCATTGAAAATAATTTATGGATGTCAGCATCAATCTTTTAAACTTTAGATCTGAAGGAAGAAATAAACCTCATGAAAATTTCTAAAAAAAAGAAAAAGAAAACTTTATGACACTAAAGCAAATTTTGAAATAGAAGCACATTTCTATATTTAGTTGGATATCTATTTTCATTGTTATTGAAATAAAGCACATTTTGAATAAAGCAAACAGGCCAGATTTGAAACGTTTGTGGGCCTGTCTTGATCGGGTTTGATTCTTTTCTAAAAATAATAATATATACCGACTCCATGTCCCCCAATGTACCAACTCCATGTTCCATATACAAGTACAAATGTAAAATACAAATAAAAAAATAAAATTTCAGAATTAGTTTTTTTTAGTAGTATTAGTTTGCCCACAATTTCTTTCTTGATTCAAGAAGAAGAAGAAGAAGATGGTGTTCGCATAGAGAGAGAGAGAGAGAGAGAGAGAGAGAGAGAGAGAGATTGACCTAGATCTGGCTGGGAATTGCAATGTCGTCACCACCAGGATCAAGATCATCATCATCATGTAATCCATTCCCGGAGTGGTCGTCTTCTTCGTCGGTCGGGAAGCCCCTCTTCCTCGCCGTCTATGGCACGGTCGCCGCCGGGATCGTCTTCTCCTCACTATTCATCCTCTCTGCAATCTATTCCTCCTCCTCCTCCTCCCCCTCCCCCTTCATCAATCCCCCAACCTCAACAACTGCTCCTCCTCTCCACAGTAAGTCTTAATTCCCTCCTTCCTTCCCAATATTAGTAATAATAGATTTAGATCCATTTCTTTTCTTGTTGTTGTTGTTGTTGCTTGTTTAAACTATACTCCAGATTTGATGTCGTTCAGTCTACCTCTCTTTTTTTAGTATAAATTTGTCTGTAATTGTAAGTTTCGTTCTCCACTTTCGACTGGCACCAGACAGACAGACAGACAGACGTCTTGGTGCTTTACTTAGTATGCATTCCTAACTGTTACTTTCATTTCTCCAATATAATATTTACCTACAATACAAGAGTCATAACCCTTGTTATACTCGAATTTTTTCGTATCTTTCAGGAACGTATAATACTTGCGTACTTTTGAAAGATTCGAATCAGTACGTAAATTTTAAGAATGCGAAGTTTTAAACGTGTTCCGTATAAATTATTGAAAAATTTGGCCAAAAAACATGGTAGGAACATGTTTAATTAACCTAATTATTTGACAACATATTTAAGAATGTGAAGTTTCTAACCTCAATCTTTTCATTTTTTGAATATTTGACCTAACTTTTGAACGTATTTTATTTACACTGAACCGATTTATACTCGGTACTTTTGCCGTCCCGAACTTTTTTCGTTTGCCGAATTGCTAACAAGGGTCATAAATAGCCTCCTTCTCGAATCCACCAACGAACTGGAATCCACTAGAAAGAGAATAGGAGAGAGCTTCTCAAAGGGTTGTCTTCTTAAAAAGTAAGTTACAGAGTTGTTACATTGACGACCTTTCGATTGGCTTACGACCACTGAAAAAAGAAAAAAAAATAAGGATCAAACATAAGGAAACCATACATTAAAGCTAAATGTTAAAATGAAATGTATGCCATGATTTGTCCTAAAATAGGCCCAAACTCTCACGCTTAATTCCTTCCTTCCTTCCTTCATACTTTCTCAATATTAATAGTAATAATAGATTTAGATTCATTTCTTCTTCTTCTTCTGGATTTGTTGCTTGTTTAGACTATACTCCAGATTTAATGTCATTCAGTCTACCTCTCTTTTTTTTAGTATAAATTTGTCTGTAATTGTAAGTTTTGTTCTCCACTTTCAATTAATAAGACTGGCACCAGACGGACAGACATCTTGGTGCTTTACTTAGTATTCATTCCTAACTGTTACTTTCATTTCTCTAATATAATATTCACCTACAATACAATGGTGATCGAGAGCCAAAGGAGTCATAAGAGCATCATTAGTAGTTGGGACTCTCAAATGCAACTTTGGGCACAAAATTTCAAAAAAAGGGTAAATGTAGAATGGGTTGAATTTGTATGAGAATAGTAGGAAATGATAAAGTGAGCTCCGGTTCCAAAGATTATGTGATCAAAAATTGATGTCGGAAAAAAATAATATAAATTCTAGAACTTTGAAAGTTGGGCTCCAAATTGAGACTTACTATTCTACAAAATGAGTTTCTACAATCTAGAATCTATAAATTGGGAGGCCCAACCCTTAGCACCTATGGGTAGGATGGGACCGAAATTGTAGAAATTGGAACAATTATGGATAAAACTTACTATTCTACAAAATAAGCTCATACCTTCTAAATCTAGAATCTAGAAAACGGGATGAGCCTTACTAATGATGCTCTAACTAGCCTCCTTCTCGAATCCACCAACGACCACTAGAAAGAGAATAGGGGAGAGCTTCTCAAAGAGTTGTCTTCTTAAAAAATAAAGTTACAATATATATATATATATATATATTTTTGTGATGCATGGTGTAACACATGGGACTTTATACACACTGCGTTGCATGTCATTTGGGCCCACTGTCCACAATTTTCACACGCGCACACACACCTGCCTCCTCCGCGGTTCGATCCCGAGACCGTCCGCCTAGCCGAGGAGGTTATACCTCTCCTCACTGACCACAAGAGCCAATTAAGTTCGGTAATAAGTTACAAAGTTGTTACATTGACGACCATTCTATTGGCTTACGACCACGGAGCAAAGGAAAAAAAAAGGATCAAAGATAAGGAAACCATACATTAAAGCTAAATGTTAAAAATGAAATGTATGTCATGATTTGTCCTAAAATAGGCCCAAACTCTCACGCTTATCTGCAGAAGAAAACCAAAAAGAAAAAACGTAAGAAAGTGCAACAAATCGAGTTGCAACCGACTCTGTTCGTGTCGTCCAACTCACTCAACCACCGATCTTTCAACCGGTCAGATATCCAATCCTCTTACGGGTTGGAAATCTGACAGCCTCTGACAGACTGCTACATCAAATGGTAGAACATATATTCGATAATTTTAACATGATGTACAGTATTATATCTTTTTTTAGATACAAATCGATGTTTTATTTTCAAAGGCAACTCCTACTGCAATTTGCTACATTAGTTCAGCGCTTCAAGTTTATCTCTGACTGCTCTATTAGGACTTCAGATCGATAACTATCTCATATGTTGATACCTTGCTCAGATGGAGATGCTATTAGCATGGAAAAGCCAGCAAACTATTCTCAGCTAGGTCTGGAATCCATCGGACATACCCCTCTGGCCACATTCATCAACGATAAGGAAAACCCCTTGGATCGTGAAAACATATTGACAAGAGCCATATGGGATGCACCTGTTTATATCAAAATGCCGGACTTAAAGGACTTCCGACTGACAAAGGAGATGGTGGAGTCTCGGACGAAAGATAATGTTATCATTGTAACCTTTGGGAACTATGCATTCATGGATTTCATCTTGAACTGGGTCAAACATCTGACAGATCTTCATGTCTTCAACCTTCTCGTAGGTAAGTACTTCCACTCTGCTTCAGGATTAGGCCAACCTTCTATGGAAAACCATCTTTTTTATCTACTGTTTGTTGAGGCCAAAAAATTATTAGATACTGAATGCTGTTTCCTTAGGTGCTATGGACACCAAGCTCTTAGAAGCTTTGTATTGGAAAGGTGTTCCTGTCTTCGACATGGGCAGCAACATGAATACTATTGACGTTGGTTGGGGGTCACCTACGTTCCATAAAATGGGAAGAGAAAAGGTTTTTCTTATAAATGCTCTCCTGCCTTTTGGTGTGGAGTTGCTAATGTGTGATACCGACATGGTTTGGTTAAAGGTATATAACACTTTTGTCATTGATGGTCTTATGTGGTTTAGTCTTGCATCTTAATTTTAATGTAGAAAGTTTCCAAACTCTTTCCCCTTGAGCTTGGTATCAATTATTTAATATTGAAATCTTGACACTATGCCCATTTTACTCACTTTTTTTGCTTGTGGTTGATATTCTATTTTCAATCTTGATGGTACGTTTCTAATGTCCTAGTTTTATTATGCTACAAATGTACCTCCATCTTGTCACGTCCCGATTCTGCGGAATCAATAAGTCGTCACTTGACGTGATGTTATTCAAGTCTAAGTTGCGCTTGCACAAGACGTGCTTGTGTACATTTGTAAAATAGTTGTTTTTGAAGAAGTTTGTAGTGGATAAAACAGGAAAAATTGAAAAACAATATAGCATAAAAGAAATAACTCTTTATTTATAATTTACAACGTAAACATAAACTCTTAACAGCCGAGTAAAAAAGTGTCAAACTTGACTTACAACTTTGAAACAACAAAATGAGATACATCGTTCCATACATCATATCTCTTTACTAACAATAAAGTAAAAACACCTTCATTTAAAACGGAAACTGGAAGCTTCAAAATATGGACAAATCTTCTGCAGAGTTGGACGAGCTTTCAAGGCCTCTATATGTCTCCTTGATTTCCAGCACTTGTGGAGACGTGAGTCAGTACATTGGAAAATGCACTGGTAAGCGACATTAACCCAACTTACCAATATCAACACAATAATCATGTGAAAGCTTACAAGATCATTAGTGATCTTTCTATATTTCCTTAGGTCAATTAACAATTAGTAAGACAATAACATAAAAATATATGTATCACCAAACGATGATTCTTATCCACAGTCGATTGTCCTTTCCTGCAAATAGGCTTACCATATTCTTCCATGCAGAAGACATCATTATTGATGCAACTTATCTATATGAAGGTCACTGGTGAACGCAACATCTTGGACTATTCAGGGGATTACGATGTTCCCCATAGTGCAGGTAGCTAGCCTCACCGGAAGTCCCGCAGTTTCTGCCCTGCAAGGTTCTGAAAGGCGGTAGGTGGATATGCGGCGGAGAGGGTCCGCCTACCGCCTAAGCAGTTAATGCATTTTGGACATTTTTTATTGTTTTACTACTGTTTTTTTGTATAATATGCATTTTAAGGGTATTTTATGCATAACTAAGTTGTATAACAAAGAATTAGAAGTTTCAGTCTTGTAAAAGTGAATCATAGGTCTATAATGCTTGAATAACTGTTTTGCAAAACATCTAGTTAAGGTACTGCTCCGCCTATGCGTCTACCTCCGCCGACTCACCTCCGCCTACAACGTTTCACTTCCGCCTATACCGTCAAACCACCGTCGGCCGCCTACTCCACCGCCTACAGCAAAAGAGGGGGAAGCAACTGCCTAGTGCCTAGGCGGCCGTCTCGACCGCCAGTTAGAACATTGCTGCCCTGTGCGTTATACCTTACCCTAATTATCCTTGTTTTTTCCAGGTCGAATCGATTCTGTAGCCGCAGATACCGTTCGAGGAAATAAAACATTGTGCACAAATTGTCTATGATCATGCATGTCTATGAAACTTAGCTATTAAAATATAATAGTCATGATAATAGAAACTTGAAATAACTATGTAATATATTCTCATTTTGTATTCTAAATTCCTCGAGCCATCGCACAAAATCCCATACTACAACTTCCAAACATCTTTCCACATTTCCATATCTATTTATCAACAATATCACAATCCATATTTCTATATGACAATCAAACAACATTATGGTTTCTTTCTTTTATCTTGATTCTTTTTATTAAGGTATTATTAATTGAAGGACACCACAAGAAAAGAAAATGAAGACATCTTTTCCTAAGGTGTTGAGATAAAGGAAAGAAGGATCAAAGCTACTCACTATTGGAGAATTACCGAGAGAGAATTTCTACGCTTCGATCAAACCTCGACTATGTGTTCACATGCATTTGCACCAAGGCCCCATGATCTAATTCTTGAGGGGGCCGTGTTACTATATATAGAAATTCTTAAAGTTGTCATACTAATTAAACTTTGATAGCAAAAATTATACTAAAGAACTCAAACAAGCATGAGCAAAAAAGGAAAGTCAATATTTCCAAAGTTTTACAAAAGAGGAGGGAAAAAACTGTACATAAAAAATATTTAAAATATTTAGCAGAGATGAGTCTTGAACTCATGCCTCTCATTTTAAATCCTAGCGCGCTACTACTTGAGCCAGCTTATTCTTTGTACATTAGGAGGACAAACTAATATGTATTTTAAAACGACATAAATTTTCTATATAGTAATCAATATTTTTTTTTTAAAAAAATTGGGGGGGAGGGGGGTGGCCCCCCTTGGACCCTTAATAAATCCACCCTTGTTTGTACAAAAAAAAAGATAAATATTCTTCTTCTCTCTTTCTCTCAGAATTCGATATGAATGCGAAAATCGATAAAGCCAATCAATGAAATCCATCAAAACATCTGCCAAAATGCATTCATAAAACCAATATTGAAAGTATTAGTGAAAACGAACAGTGAAAATATTTGAGGAAGAAACTCTTATACAGAGTTTTTCACCAAGACACGATTCAATTCATTTATGACTCAATTCTAAAGACGCCAATCCATAGATAGGAGGGGTCTCAATTCACTTTATCCCGTTAATCGTTACCTATAGGATTTCCAACATAGTACCCCTGGCTAGGAGTAAGGCACTAATAATAATCCACTAAGAAAAAGTTTTATCCTTGAAAATTAAGAACAAAAACCTACCTCTATCGAATAAGGATGGACAATTTTCCTTCGTATCCGTTTCAAGCTCCCACATCTTCTCCTCGACAGAATGATTTCACCAAAGCACGCGGACCAGATAAACAACATGATTTCACAATGTAGAATAGAATAATGGGATGATTTGTTTATTGATGAGAGACTACATATATATAGGAGAGGCTAGCCTCCTCTCCTATTACTCTAAGCAATGTGGGACTAAAGCCCAATTACTAATAACTCTAATATAACACTTATTTCTAATATAACTCTTAACACCCTCCCTCAAGCTGGAGCATAGATGTCAATCATGCCCAGCTTGTTACATAAAAATTGAACCCGGGGACCCAGGAGAGGCTTTGTGAAGATATCAGCTATCTGGTCGCCGGTCCGCACATGTTGAAACCTTATCACTCCTTTTGTATATTCATCACGAACAAAATGAATATCAATTTCAATATGCTTCGTCCTTTCATGAAATACTGGGTTGGTGGCAATGTGAATAGCAGATTGGTTATCACACCATAGGTCTGCCACTTGAGATCCTGCGTCTTCTCCCAGTTCTTGTAGGAGATGCTTCATATATAATATTTCTGACGTGCCATGAGCAATAGCTCGATATTCTGCTTCTGAGCTTGAGCGTGCTATCACACTTTGTTTCTTGCTTTTTCACGATACAAGATTTCCGCCAACAAATACGGAGTAGCCAGATGTAGACCGTCTATCTGCCAGACTTGCTCCCCAGTCAGCATCAGTAAAACACTCAATGCGAGAATGTCCGTTATTCTCCATTCGAATTCCTTTCCCTGGATTCTTTACTAGATAACACAGAATTCTGAGAACTGCCTGCCAGTGTGGAACTCTTGGAGAAGCCATGAATCTACTCGCGACGCTTACTGCAAAAGAAATATCCGGACGCGTCATGACTGCCAAGTAGTTGAGTTTACCAACCACTCGACGATACTGATCTGGATTGGTCATCAGGACCCCTTCGTCTGGAAGTAACTTCGCCCCTGGATCCATAGGTGAGTTTGCTCCCTTTGCTTGCATCATGCCTGCATCATTTAGTATATCCAGTACATATTTTCTTTGAGACATTACAATGTCCCGCTTTCCCCGTGTGACTTCAATACCCAAGAAATAGTTCAAGGATCCCATATCTTTGGTTTGAAATTGTTCTCCAAGAAACTTCTTGAGATTTGCAATACCCTGTCTGTCATCTCCCGTGATTACAATGTCATCAACGTAGACACCAAGCAGTATTCTTCCAGCAGATGTGTGTCGATAGAAGATTGAATGGTCCTTCTTCGACTGACACATTCCAAATTGAGTAACCACCTGTGTAAATCTACCAAACCACGCACGTGGTGATTGTTTCAGGCCATAGAGAGCCTTCCTGAGATGACACACCTTACCCTCCCTTGCAACGAACCCGGGAGGTTGCATCACGTAGACTTCTTCGTCAAGATCCCCGTGGAGGAAAGCATTTTTGATATCTAGCTGAAGTAAAGGCCAGTCATAGCGAACGGCCAACGCCATGAGAACACGAACGGACGTTATTTTGGCCACAGGAGAGAAGGTCTCAAAGTAATCCTCACCATATGTTTGAGAGAATCCTTTGGCCACCAGACGAGCCTTCAATCGATCAAGAGTGCCATCCGGTTTCACCTTAATCGTGAACACCCACTTACAACCGACAGCCTGTTTACCAGTAGGTAAATCGACTAAGTCCCAGGTATGATTCTCCTGGAGAGCCTTTATCTCCTCGTGCATAGCAGCACGCCAACCAGGATGTCGGAGACCCTCCTCAGCGTTCTTGGGGATCTGAATCCCATCAATAGTAGCTACCAGAGACTGAGTATGACAACTAAGACCTTTATAGTTGTCAACATACAAGGGATGATCTCGACACGCACGACGAGGACGTGCTGGAGGCAGAATCCCCGGAGCTGCGGGCGGAACTGGTGGAGGCAGCTCATTGGAGCCGGAGCTACTGGTGGAACCAGAGGAGGATGATTCTGTGGTGGACGTCGTTAATGGCTGACTTGGTGTATGTGGACCATCATCCTGGGTGACTGGCTCGGTAAGAGAGGGCACCTGTACTGGAGGCTGTTGTGTTTGAGGAGGAAACAGCAAAAAATCTTCTTCTGGATAAATTAGGGGTGCCGGACCTATTGATTGGGGAAACGGTGGAAAGTTTGATTCGACAAAGGTAACATCCCGAGTGAAAAAATATCTCTTTAAGACAGGAGAGAAACACCGATACCCTTTCTGATCTTTAGGATACCTAAGAAAAATACATTGTATTGCCTTAGGATCTAATTTAGAAAGGGTTGGTCGGGTATCCCGAACATAGCATAAGCAACCAAAGATACGGGGAGGCAGAGGAAACGGTTCTTTTCCAGAAAAGAGCCGAGAAAAGGGAGTGCTACCATTGAGCACTGACGACGGCATGCGATTAATAAGAAAACAAGCCGTAAGAACCGCATCCGACCAAAATCTCTTGGGAGTACGTGCTTGAAACATAAGTGCACGTGTTGTTTCTAATAAATGGCGATTCTTGCGTTCGGCAACACCATTTTGTTGGGGTGTATACGCACAAGAGGTTTGGTAGATAATGCCATTGCTGGCCAGATGTTTAGCAAGATCACGAGATAAATACTCACGGCCATTGTCACTTCGAAGGATTTTGATTGGGAGACCAAATTGTGTTGTTATCTCGGCATGAAAGTTGCACCAGATGTTAAATAATTCAGCGCGACTTTTCATCAAATAAAGAAACGTGACACGTGAGTAGTCATCGACAAACGTGACAAAGTACTTAAAACCCATGACAGATTCAGTCGGATAAGGTCCCCAGATATCAGAATGCACCAACTCAAAAGGAGCGGATGCAAGATTATTAGAGCTTACCGGATAAGGAACCCGATGATGCTTAGCCAAACGACATGACTCACAATGAAAAGAAGAGGGAATAACTAAGGACGGGTACAATTTCTGGAGAACTTGGGACGACGGATGACCTAACCGACAATGTAACTCGATCGGATCCAGTTTCATGCCTGCACAAACAACCGGAGAAGTAGCGTCAAACAGGTACAAGCCTCCAGCCACATGCCCCTTACCAATAGTCTTCCCAGTTGTCAGGTCCTGAAAAACACAACCATCAGGAAAGAATGTTACTGAGCAATGAAGTTCACGAGTCAGTTGACTAATAGAAAGTAAACTGAATGGGTTCCCAGGAGTAAGTAGAACAGAGTTGAGTGATAATCCGGGAGAAAGAGTGGCACTTCCACGGCCGCGGACTGTCAGGGAACCGCCATTTGCAACAGTAATGCCAGAAGCACGACGGACAGGTACATAATTATGTATCATACCTGCGTCACCAGTCATGTGAGCGGATGCACCCGAGTCAATTATCCACTGCTTGGGATTGACAATGCATGCTGCAGAGTATCCGGCTGTGGAACCAAACGTTGATGCTTCACCACGACGTTGAGCCTGGAACTCAAGAAATTCCGCGTACGAATCGTCGCTCAATGGAACCGAGCGAATGCTATTATCAGGAGCATCCGAAGTAATATTGGCAACAGGAGCTTTAGGACACTGCCACTGAAAATGTCCTTGTTGGCCACAGTGAAAGCAGGTCCGTAGTCGTCCCCCATCACGACCACCATTGCCTCGTCCGCCATCACGTCCATAAGTCCGACCACCTTGTCGTCCACCACGTCCACCACGAACGCCAGGACGAGCAGCGCTACTAAGAGCAGATCGATCGGCAGGAGCATCCCCCGGAGTGGTCTCAACCACCTTTGCGGCCCTTAGAACACAGAAGTGGGCCTCCATCAAGGATGGAACATCAGATCCAACAATGATCTGGGAACGAGCCGAGTCCGCATCAGGACGAAGAGATGCAAGATATGCTATAACATGAAGCTGCTCGCGTTGAGACCGAGCTTCATTGATATCTGACGTCAGAGGAAGAATACGATCAATTTCATCCACCATCGCCTTGAAGGATCGGAAGTGGTCCTTATGAGACTTGTCTCCCTGATTAGCTCGGTAAACGCCAACAACCGAATCATATATGCGGGACAAGTCGCGTTTTCCATCAAACGCCGTTGCTAGGACCTCCCATAGCTCCTTGACTGTGTTCGTGTTTTGAACCATGTCCTCGACGGACGGTTCCATGGAGTTCATCAACTGTGTAAACAGTCGACTATCATCCGTCTCCCACTGTTCAAAAGTGGGATCAGTCGTTGCCGGAGGGTTGTCAGTTAAATGTTTAGACAGTCGCATCCCACGGAGTGTTTTCTCAACCTTCTTACGCCATGTTGAGTAACCATCGGGACCGTCCAATCGACGGTCGACAAGTCGAATCGAAGAGACCGTCGTGCCAGTACTTATCATATTGCTGACACCGGTACCATCATCGGTCTTCGGATCTGTCATCGTCGCGAGTTCTTCCAACCCCAAATATCACACCAACTTTACGAATGCGCTATAAACGTGGCCACCGCCGGTGCGCGCATGTAAAGTAAACACGTCAGGACACAGGAGAAAACACGATCATTCTCTGTGTAGATCCTGATGTGATGATCGGGGTAGAATAAACAAAATATAGCATTTGTTAATTCCCGACGGCGTAATCTAGGAACAGAAGGTGTCCAAATAAAGCATTTGGCGACAATCTGTCTTCGAAATACGCCGTTCCCTTCCTTTTTTTTTTTTTTTTTTTTTCATGTGTATATTTTTATTTGCAAGGGATGTGATCCCCAATGATGTAGCCCTTTGATTTTTGGATAAATGAGCATGTTTCAACTCATCTTTTCTTTCTTGTATCGGCGTTCATAGAATCGGACTTGCTGGGGGATTATTTGTGGACCTGTTACCCTAGGCGTACCTTGGTTTTAGGTACGGATAACAAGTTTGATCAGGATGTCCGGGACTGCCATGACAAAATGGTCATGGATGTTCTCGGTACTGGGGAAAGGAATGCCGTAGAGCAGCCGGGCTCCCGGGGCATGGTAAGATGGTGGATTTATGCCAAGAAGCTTAGCAAGGGATATTTGTGGACCTGTTACCCTAGGCGTACCTTGGTTTTAGGTACGGATAACAAGTTGGAAGGAAGCCAGTCATATTTGCTCCGAGGTTACGAGGGCGTAGCAAACATGAGGGTTTTACCGTGGAATCTTCCTACTCAGAGGTAATGAGAACATGGTAGGGGGAGACTTCACAGAAGGCTTTTCTATAATCAATAGTGGTCAACAGAGGACGTTTGTGGTCAACAGAGGACATTTGTGGTCAACAGAGGACGTTTGTGGTCAACAGAGGACATTTGTGGTCAACAGAGGACATTTGTGGACCTATTATCCTTGTCGCACCCCGGTTGTGGGTACAGACAATAGGTTGAAAGGGAACCAACATACTTGCTCAGAGGTAATGTGGACATGGCAAATATGGTGATTTCTTCGACGGAGCCTTCCCACTCAGAGGTAATGAGGACATGGCAGGAGTGGGCCCAATGAAGAAGGGGTGCATAGAATTACTCAGAGGTAGGAGGACATGGAAGTTCTATGCGAGGGGGCGGTTTGTTTTTGGTGGAAGTGAAAACGACTCAGAGGTAATGAGGACATGGTCGTTTCGGAGATTAGTGGATCGATTACCCTTTTTGTGCACTGGGAGCACGGGTAGTGGATCATGAGGGAGGATCTCTTTCAGGAAGAAAGTTCAGAGGTATGATTATACGTGACTTACTATTTGAGAGAGTGACCGGAATGTAAGTACGTAATTTGGATTTTCTAGAATATTGAGGAAATGAGAGTTCAGTGGCACCAGCGGGTGCATGGCTCGGTAATCTGAAATGTTGTGGATGTGGGTTCAGTGGTATCAATGGATACATGACTCGATAATTTGGAAAATGGTGGGTGCGAGTTCAGGGGTACTAAGAGGGTACATGACTCGATAATTTGGAGAATGTTGTCTAAACATAGTATTTCTTCAGAAACTTGCCGTTGACGGGCAACATAAGCAAGTCCCCATTCTGCTTGGCGAGGCGGTAGACGCCGTTGGAGAACACGGTCTCGATGACAAATGGACCTTCCCATTTTGGCTGGAACTTGCCTGCGGTTTTGTGAGTCATGACCATTGGTCTCCGAACTGCCAGAACGAGATCGCCCACTTGGAATGTTCTGATTTTGACCTTCTTGTTGAAGGCTCCTGAGATACGTGCTTGGTATAGCTCGATCCTTTGCTGGGCTAGTAGGCGCTTTTCGTCTAAGGCCTCCAACTCTTGTAATCGACGTCGATAGTTATCATCCGTTGTCAATTGATAAGTGAGGGCGACGCGGAGTGAGGGAATCTGAGTTTCCAGTGGGAGGACTGCCTCACTCCCGTATACTAAAGAGAATGGTGTATTCCCAGTAGCTGTTCGAACTGTGGTGCGATAAGCCCATAAGCATTCGCCGAGCTTCTCGTTCCAGTCGCGTTTGTTGGAGGAGACAAACTTCTTGAGGAGTTTGATGATTGTTTTATTGAATGCCTCTGCCAACCCGTTTGCTGCTGGGTTATATGGTGTCGAAGCGACATTCTGAATGCGGTGCTTATCGCAGAATCGGTAGAATGCATGGCTTATAAACTGTGGACCATTATCATGGATGATCCTCCGCGGTAGTCCGAAGCGGTAGATGACGTGATGCTTAAGGAAGCTGATCACGTTTGAAGTCTTAACTTCTATGAGTGGGACGGCTTCCGACCATTTGGAGAAGTAATCGGTGATCGCAAGTATGAAGCGATGTCCTCGGGAGGAAGGTGGGGTGATTGGACCAATGATATCCATTCCCCATGCTTCGAATGGCCAGGATGCCACCGTTGGATGTAGAAACTCGGAGGGTTGGTGAATGAAGTCTGCGTGGACTTGGCAAGCCTTGCATTTTCTGGCATAGTCTATTGCGTCTGCCACCATCGTGGGCCAGTAGTAGCCCATACGGCGAAGGCGGTCCTGTAGCTTAGGGCTAGGCTGATGGGCCCCACAGACACCATCGTGAGCTTCTCGTACAGCTTCTTTGGCTTCTGCGTTTGACAAGCACCGGAGTAATAATCCGTCGTAGGATCGTCGGTACAGCATTTTTGTCTCTGTGTCGTAGAAGAATCTGAGAGAACGCCGTCTGATGGAGGTGGCTTCCCTTGGGTTCTCCGGGAGGATGTCGTATACGACGAAGTCAATGAACGGCTGTCTCCAGTCTGGTGTTTCGTCGACCGTCCGGGCGGAATAGCTCGCCACGAATTGAATATTGTTCTTGGGACAGACCAGTTCGTGGCCTATCACCTCAACCGAGTGATGCGCTTGGTTCGACACTGCTAAGGAAGCGGCAAGGCCTGCTAGGGCATCGACTTCGATATTTTGAAGTCTGGGGACGTGTTCGATGAAGAATCCCTCGAATGAGGAGATAATGTTGATTGCTATTTGGTGGTAGGGGATCATGTCTTCATGGCGGACTTCGTACGACCCCCGAATCTGATTGACGATTAATTGTGAATCGCCTATGCTTCGAGATATTCTACACCCAGCTCCTTTGCGAGTTGGAGGCCAATGACCAAAGCGTTGTACTCGGCCACATTGTTGGAACAGGGTTCCGTGAGAGAGTAGGCGCGATTGATCACTAGCCCGGTAGGAGAGATCAATACCACTCCGACCCCGACGACGATATTTCCCTTGGGTCCGGTTCTTGAGGCGCCATCGAAGAACATTCGCCATATGTTATCGTGAGTGGCTGTATTCGAATCGGCGACCTCGTCTGGGATCTCTTCATAGATTCTGGATGACTCCGATCCTGGGTGGGCTGCCAAAAAGTCTGCTAGGGCTTGACCCTTGACAGCCTTCTGTGGGACGAAGATCATATGATATGGGGATAGCAGTATTGCCCAGGTAGCGAGGCGAGAGCTGAGCGCCCCTGGTTTAGTCATGAGGACCCTGAGGGGATTTACCCGTGAGATCACATGTATGGTTTGTCCTGTAACATAGTGCCGCGTCTTTTGAATAGCGAACACCAAGGCGAGGCATTCTTTCTCCACGGCAGTGTATCGGTGTTCGGGCCCGACCATCATTCGGCTGAGGTAGTATATGGCCTGTTCGTGTCCTGCGTCGTTATTTTGTGCCAGCAGGGCACCGAGGGAGTGTTCCATTGCTCGTACATAGAGCAAGAATGGTTTTCCAGGGACCGGGGCCACCAGGACTGGAGGATTTGACAAATATTCTTTGATGTCGTCGAAAGCGCGTTGGCATTCTTCGTCCCATGCGAATGAGACTCCCTTCTTCATGAGGTGTGTGAACGGCCGGCATCGTCCGGAGAGATTGGAAATGAACCTTCTGATATAGGCTAGCCTCCCTTGGAGGCCTCTAAGTTCGCGGAGATTTTTCGGGGGACCCATCTCCATTATTGCCTTGGTTTTCTCAGGGTCTACATGGATACCCCGTGCAGTGATGATGAAACCTAAGAACTTCCCGCTGGATACGCCCAAAAACGACTTTGTAGGGTTCATCTTTAGGTTGTGGGCTCGCATCAGGTCGAATACCGTCTTTAGATCTTGCAGATGATCCTCCTTGCGGCGACTCTTGACAGCGATGTCGTCGACGTAGCATTCCACTGTTTTGCGCAAATGTTCTCTGAAAATGATACTCATAGCCCGCTGATATGTGGCACCAGCGTTCTTTAGACCGAATGGCATGACTGTGTAACAGTATGTGCCGATCGGTGTTCTAAATGATGTGTGCTTCTCATCGTCGGGGGACATCTTGATTTGATTGTATCCCGAGAATCCATCCATGAATGACATACGTTCGAAGCCGCATGTGTTGTCAATCATGATGTCCGTGATCGGGAGGGGAAATTCGTCTTTCGGACATGCCTCATTTAGATTACGGAAGTCGATGCAGATTCGGATCTTCCCGTTCTTCTTAAGGACCGGGACTATATTGGCGACCCAGTCAGGGTGTTGCTCCTCACGGATGAAGCCGCTGGCTATCAGTTTGTTGACTTCGGCTTCGATCGCGTCCATGACGCCCGGGCGGAAGCATCGTTGCTGCTGCTTGACTGGCTTTGCATCCGGCCGTATATTGAGTTTATGGAGAGCAATGTCGGGATCTAATCCCGGCATGTCTTCGTAACTCCATGCAAATACGTCAATGTATTCTCGGATGAGTTCCAGCAGTGATTCTCGTTCCTTGTCTGTTAGGCTTTTACTGACGAAGATTGGCTTCGGAGAGGATTCGGTGCCGAGGTTGACCTGCATAACTTCGTCCTCCGTAGGAGGTTCTCTTAGCTCGAACCGCTTTTCCCATTGTGCGTCTAACTGTTGGGCCCACGGCTCAAGCTCGAGAATTTCAGGAATGTCCTCGTCTTCTTCGTAAGCGTCGGCAAATGCCATGTTGACTGATAGGACTTGTCTGAATACGTCCCCAATGCTTGTGTCTGAGTCGGAAGTTGGTGACCCGGTTGAGTGTGACTGCCAGTCGCATTCTTCATCTGAGCTTTCAGGGGTCGTAGTTGGCGTTACATACCCTAAACCGCATCGGGTTTTGTTATAGTAGTTCCGTGGTTTGCCCGCCGGGGCTGGCGTCTTCAAAGGTAATCGTCGTCCAGTGCCGTAGTTCAGTCCTGGCGTTGTCTCTAGATCATACCCCTGTTTCTGCATGAGATATTTGGATTGAGGGCTATAGAGATACAGAGGCAGTCTTCCGTTATCTGACCCGAAGTCGACTTCTTCCATGGCGAGGGGATGCGGGTTGTTCGTCCGGCCGAAGATGATTGGGTGGTCTCCTCCTTCGATTATTCGGTAAGCGTCTTCTACTGGAGTAAGTTGGATAGCGGTGTACACATTTGTCACCTGTGTATGTAGGTGAGTGCCTATACCGTGGTCCATAGCATACATTGTACATAGCTTGTTGAGTTCGATGTAATTCAAAGATAGCCCTTTATTGATAAAATAAGGTATCTTCTCGAGAGGGATTACATCATCCGCGGAAGGGGTATCGGAGTGGGCAGCCACATACTTGGCTAATTCTGGTTCTTCTTCGGCCACCCCCTGTATAAATGAAGACTGGGAGAGCGACCTAGTCAGCTTGATCTTCAGGGGCTCGACCGGAGGAGCAGGTCGTGGAGTTGTTGGTGGACTAGCAACCCCCAGCTTGGCATCTGACGTGGGGCGAGAAGTGGCTGGTTCGCTGGAAGTGTCAGACCTCGCGTCGGGGTGACGGCCCTTTTTAGGAAGACGTATCGTGAGCGGTCTGTCGGAGGGATTGAGTTTCTCTGCTTGGAGCTGACCGACTCTCGGTAGTCTGATGGTAAAAGGTCCTGGTGTGGGTCTCGGCACTTGGCCAGACCTCGGCAGCCGGATCCTCATCTGCTCTTCTTGCGCCGATAGACTGATTGCGTCCTTACGCAGAGTAGCCGTAAGGGGTGCAGAACTGCCCGGTTTGCGAGCCTGGAGATGGATTGTCAGGGGTTCTTCTGATCTTGTGGTTGTCTTGGTGTGAGCTTGCACCTCCTCTTCGACCAGATGCTTCTTTGATTTTTCGTACAGACAGGAGTCTGAGTAATAAGATTCGACCCCCTTGAAGGGATCGATATCAGCAAACTCTGTCCTCACGAAGCCGTGCTTATCGACATATTTGAAGCACTGGTGTAGCGTGGAAGGCACGATCATGTAATCGTGTATCCAAGGCCGCCCCAGAAGGATATTGTAAGAAGTGTCGGCATCTATGACGTAGCAGGTGACTTCTGATTGGAGATCGCCAATCTGACATTTCAAGCGAATCTTCCCTATTGGGTAGCTCCTGCCCGAATTGAAACCGCTAATGGCGGTGCTTGTAGGCGTCAGGCGATGCATTGGAATGCGAAGATGATGTAGCAGACCCTTCGGAATGATGCTTATGGAGGACCCGGGGTCAATGTGCATTCGGTCTACCTTTACGTCGCCGATGTATCCAGTGCAGTACAATGGGCGATCGTGCAGGTTAGTTTTGATGAGCATATCCTGCGGAGAGAAGACGATATTGGGCATTGCACCTGTACACGCACTATCTTGGAGATTTGTAGGCTGATTATCTCCCGTGAGGTTGACCTGAGCCAAGTATGCGTCGGCATTTTGGAGCGCCTCACTTAGAGCTGTGCGGACATCTTTTGAGAGTCTCAGGAGTTCGTATAAGAACAATTTGGCCGGTGTGTTAGCCAATTGCGCCAAGATGTCGAAGTTATAGGGCCTCTCCAGCCCCTGAGGTGTCTCCTTTCGGAGAGATTTGTCGAAGCGAGTCTCCTTCGGCCTAGGCTTGTCGGTCGTCGAAGGCTGAGCCGGTCCCGGAGTATCAGCGTTTGTGGGCTGCTGATCATTAGTCGGATTCTCGGCCACTGGTTGGGCTTGTGCTCCAGATCGGGTAGTGACGACTGAGACTTCCTCCTCCTCTGCCGAGGCGGTGCGGCATGATCTGACCTTTCCACTTTTCTTTTTAGAGGATAAAGTGGGCTGAGTCACCTCATGGACTAGGTCCGGATGGACCCACATGATCTCCCCTCGTGATGTGGTGAGGGGTATTAGGCCGGGAGTTTGATCACGGGCAGGCGGAAGGTTAGTGATTTCCATTGTTGCCAGAGGGATGGGCATGACACCGTCTTGAGTCTCTGTTGGAGGAAAATTGTCGAATTGTACGGACACCATGTTGGCTGCTACGGTTACCTCCTCGAAGTCGATAGCCAGAGCGTTTGAATCGATGAGGTTCTGGATATACCGTTTCAGTTGGTAGCAGTCGTGTGTAGCATGGTGGACGTAGCGGTGGTAATGGCAGAACTTCGGATTTTCCAAATCAGCAGGCCGAGGTTCCCGCCTTGGTGGAGGAAGCTGAATTCTATCTCCTTGTATAAGCATGTCCAAGATAGGCTTGACGTGGTCGTCTTCGAAAGAATAAGTGATTTGAGGCCATTGTTTGTCCGCTGGCTGTTGCTTGGGCTTCTGGGCTGTATCGGTCACCATGGCCTGCTTGCCTTTGTTGTCTCGGTTGGAGGGGCTACCCCCATTGTCGTTGCTGGCGTTGGGACGCTTCCCCTTGTTCTCTCCCTCTGAGATATGCAACCCCAGTTGGCGAGCTTTCTTCAATCGTTCCTCGGCACTTGTAGCGCTGATGATAAAGGCCTTCCAGTCCTTGAATTGACTTTCGCCCATCCAGAGACTAATTGTTGGGAGTAGTCTCTTTTGGCAAATTTCAATCAAGGAAGAGTCCGGGTTGCCAGATGGTAACTTCATTGCGGTTTGACGAAACCGCTCAATGTAATTCCTTGTCAGCTCTTTCTCTCCTTGGACGACGTCCATGAGGGTAGACATCGTGACGTCCTGCCCTACCTCATAGAACCTCTCCAAGAAGGGGGGGCGGGTACTGTAGCACGCGGGGGGGGGGTGGTTGAAATATATTTTTTTTTTTTGTGGAGAGGGGTGGATGGATTATGGCTCTGATACCATGTAGAATAGAATAATGGGATGATTTGTTTATTGATGAGAGACTACATATATAGGAGAGGCTAGCCTCCTCTCCTATTACTCTAAGCAATGTGGGACTAAAGCCCAATTACTAATAACTCTAATATAACACTTATTTCTAATATAACTCTTAACACACAACACATTTTCTTTTGTCCAAGATTTGAACAAGTTTTTCCGCGTAAAACAAGTCTTCTTGCACTTCTAACTGATCAAAATTTATCACGTGACTCGGATCATGCACGTACTTTTGCAGTTGAAAAACATAAAAAATATCATGCACTTCAGCTAACGTTAGTGGTAGTGCGATCTGATAAGCGACTGGTGCAACTCGCTTAAGAACTTCAAAAGGACCAACAAATCTCGGGCTCAACTTTTCCTTTACGCTAAATCTCATTACTCGCATGGATGTTACTTTTAAAAATACATGGTTGCCCACTATAAACTCTAAAGATCGTCGATGAGTATCCACATTACTCTTATGTCGAGTTTGCACAAATAAAAGTCTTTCACGAATCAAGCGAATCTCCTGGACAGTCTGTAATACTAATTCTGGACTAAGGATTTGTCGTCCACTAACTTTATTCTAACATATGGATACTTTCAAAAATACATGGTCGTCCATCATAAACTCTAAAGGTCGTCGATACTCTTCTGTCGACTTTGCGCAACTTAAAGTCTTTCACAAATCAGGCGAATCTTCTGAATAGTCTGTAATACTAATTCTGGACTAAGGATTTGTCGTTCACTAACTTTATTCCAACATATGGATGACCTGCATTTCCGCCCATAAAGAGCTTCGCATGACGTCATATGTATGATGGATTGGTAGCTATTATTGTATGCCAATTCTGCTAACGATAAGCGGATGTCACACTTGTCTTTAGATCCCTCGCACATAGCCATAATATGTCTTCAAGATGATTCACCCCTGTTTGGCTATCAATTTGAAGATGCTATGTCGAACTGAACTTCAACTTTGTCCCCATTGTCGTCTGAAGACTATTTCAGAAATGTGATAAGAATCACCAATTTCGATCTGAAACTATTGACACTAGCACTCTGCGCAACTGAACTATATCGTCAAGATAAATTTGAGCCAACCGATCAACGCTCAAAGAAACTTTGATAGCGATAAAATGAGCCAACTTGGTCAATCGATCAATAATGACCTAAACGCATCATTCCTCAGCTACGTCTTCGACAAGCCTACAATGAAATCCATGGTGATATGGTCCTACTTCCACTCTGGAATGGCGAGATTCTTCATCTCTCCGTCGGATCTATGGTGCTCCGCCTTCACTCGCTTACAAGTTAGATATTGCAATACGAAGAGGGCTACTTCTTTCTTCATATCGTGCCACCAATTTTTTTTTTGCAGATCCTTATACATTTTCGTGCTACCTGGATGTAACGCATATTTTACATAATGAGCCTCCGTTAGTATCTCTTTCCGGAGCGCTTCATATTTTGGGACAGATAGTCTTCCCTTCAATCGTAATACTCCATTTTCAAGTTTTGTAAAATCAGTTGCCTCCCCCTCGTCATTTGTTTGCGTATTTTATGTAGAAATTCGTCTTTCCTTTGCGCTTTCTTGATTTTCTCAAGTTGTAGTTGAGCTAACTGTGTGTTGAGACCGCGAACTCGGAACTCAATGCCCATACTCTTTAAGTCTTCACGTATCTTGCTCATTATAATATTCGCTCCCACGAATCTCCGTTTCAATGCATTTGCTACGACATTCGTCTTTCTTGGTGTGTACGCAATTGTCAAATTGTAATCCTTGATAAGTTCTAACCATCGCCTTTGCCTGAAATTTAATTCCTTTTGAGTGAATATGTACTTGAGACTCTTGTGGTAAAAATTTCGCAAGATACGTCATACAAATAGTGCCGCCATAACTTCAATGCAAAAACAATCTTCGTCAATTCTAGGTTATGTGTAGGATAATTCTTCTTTGCGACTTTAACAATCTAGAGGCATACAATATTACCTTACCATTCTGCATAAGCACACATCTTAACCCTAGAGTAACATCTTAACCCTAGAGTAACTCTTATCATACTTGGTAAATGACGTTTGTCATGGGTTTGGGTTTGTCGGTTTTGAGATTGAATGAAAGAGATGAGGGAGTGGATGTGGCCAAAGAAGGAGGAGGAGGGTAGAGCCAAAGGGAGGGAGGAGGAGGAGGGGGTGATGGTGTTGGATGATGGGTTTGGGTTTGAGGATGGAGTAGAGGAGGGAGAGGCATGGCCGAGGAAGGGATGATGAGGAAGTTGGCATCGTTTGTAGAGGAGAGGGTTGGATAATGGAGGAGGATGCGTTAGGATTTTGATGAGTTTCAGTTTGAGGATGAAGAAGCAAAATTGTTAAAAAGTGGCATCTTGTAACTTTCTGGTTAGTTACACATGGGTTTATGACCAATATCTTAATGATTTAGGAGTTTCCTTCTAAATAAGAAGATTCGAGGACTTATGTTGAGATTGGCTAAGTCTAAAAGCACCTTTAACTCTTAGGGCCTTGATCCAGTGCTTGGTTTGCACTGAACATTCATAAATTTATAGAGCAGTAGCTTTGCACATACCATTGGTACTTTCACGTACCTTTGATTTTGTTAGCATTGGAGCATTGTAGGCCACCTGGATATTTGATAAATATGATATGAGAGACAACATCACATTGATTTAGAAAGAAATGATATGCGAGATTACCTAGAAACAAGAGTCACGCGTTGTAATATGGTAAAATAAGAGTGGATATCACTCTCAAGGCTTGTGTTCATAGTAAAAAAAAGTGGACTTCGCAAATTTGTGCAGTTATGGACTTGGCTAATTGGGTGCCATTTTGAGTAAGCGTTCATGAAGATGTTATTCCAATCTGTGTTTTGCTAATGGTTGGAGTTATCCAATACTCCTTGGATCATATTAATGGCCTTTCCAATGGTATACACTTAAAGTATGTATATGTACAGAATCAGTAGGATGGATAATGATAACTGACGATGCTCAAAATATCATTAAAAACCTTTCTTGATGTGCTGGAAACATAGGCGCTATGGTTTTGGTCCTGAATTAATAAATTGGGAATTGGAAACCAAAAGTAAAACATGTCGACATGGATTCTGCCATTCATGGTACTACGATTAGGAATGTAGAGGTAAATATCATAAATCCCACTTTTAAGTTCCAGTTGCACTCAAAGTAACTGTTTCTTTCCCAGAGCTTATTGCACAAAAGATGCATATGCATGATAATCACTCACTACTGGCCTCCAGTCCGCTAAGAAGCATTGTCAATTATCTAACATTCTTACACGGAATCGTTTATGAAGTTTGTTGTTTTAATCTGTATGGTTTCTGTTGTCATGAAGGGTTTGTGAAATATTCAAAGAGTTCATTCCTTGGGCTGTTTTGTTTCTCTTTTGTATGACCTCTATTCTTACTAATACTTGCTTGGAACAGAATCCCCTTCCATATCTTGCTCGTTTTCCTGAAGCAGATGTCTTAACCTCGAGTGATCAAGTTATACCAACAGTCACTGATGACAGTTTGGAACTATGGCAACAAGGTGACTCTCTAAAGAAATCTGCAGAATCTTATAGTGTGATCATCCAATTTTAATTCTTTACAGCCCTTTTCTATCACACATAATAAGAATCTCTTCAGTGATCCTGTTTCAAACTGACATGTCTGCTTAGTTTCTGTAGTTTTACTGGCTGTTTGAGTCTTTCTACTTCAAACTATTGAATTGGCTTTTTTTTTTCTTTCTATGACAGTTTAGTTACAACTTTGATTTTCTTCCCATAATCTCAATGCAGTTGTTTCTGATTTATTAAGAAGGTTCCTCCAGGTCTGGTTATGCTCATAATAAGAGCTTTTCTAATGCTTGGAGCCTTACTATTTTCAGTAATATTGTAACTTTTAGCCTCAAATAATTTCACTTAAAGCAGCTTCAGTTTTTTTTTTGCTGGATATACTACTGATGAGTATGGTTTGATAGCCATACTACTGTCAAAGATGGTTTTGGAATAAAAATTTAAATCCTCTCCGTATTGTTCAGCTACCAAGCTGCATGTGTTATCTTCTAGTTTAGAAATCTTCCTATGTCCTTTAGTATTGAACTACGGTTTCTGCTGTTAAACTTTTCAAGTTCGGAAGTAGTACCCCACTACTCATGCGCTCTTTTAATATGATTGATTGGCTGAGTGTATAGTTTTAAATCCTGTTGAAGGAAGCAATTTTCCATGAAAATTTATGACCTGTATAGACTCATCCTCTCGCAAAAATGTGATGTGAAGCAGTTTTTTGCCTCTTAACACCACAAGGTAAGAATCTTTACAAGGCTGTATCTTTCTCTATGTTGTTGGTTAGGCCACAACTTAGAGTGGAAAGCAATAAATTAAAAATTCCTTACAAAATCACTTTGGTACATGTATTTACTTTTACTATGTACTCATAATTATAATAGTATCTTGAATCTTAAAGTGCTAATAAACATCAGGATGGCAGCTTAGCTAGTGGATGGTATTTGAAGGTTTGTGCCATGGGAATGAAGATATCTTCATGTGTTGCCCAGAGCCTATGAAGGCTGCTAGTCTATGTTGCATGGATACTCCTCCGGAGGACCATATTCTTGTCCATAGCGGTATCTGTCACGTATGTGACATGACACTTTCTTAACACTCATGTCACTTATGGCTTACCAATTTCTAGCTCCAAGGAGGTCCAAAACATGTTTGAAAATGATTTTGCATGGTTGTGATCTTGTCAAGCATATTTGATAGTATGAATACCCAAAACATGCATCAATATTGACATTATTAAAAGGAAAAAGCTATTTTGCCCGCAGGCGGGCCAGCCCACCCGCCTGCGTGGCACCCCCGCCCCCCCGGTTAGCGTGGGGCCCACGCCGTTGACCTGCCAATGGGGGAGTACCACGTGGCGGGCTGGCCTGCCCGCGGGCCAAATAGCAGGGTTCTTATTAAAATCCAATGTCTAGAATATGTTTTTAGATTTGCTTTAATGTGTATATATAATCGTATATCGATAGCCTTATCCTAAACTTTCTAAAAATGTTGTATTCCGAATCCGTATCATATCATGTCCGTATCCGTG